>APFE030184743.1:0-13833 GCA_000404065.3 Pinus taeda
TTTAATTTCCCTAAGTTTAGACTTAGGGACTCCATTAAAAATATTAATTATTTTAATATCTCCCAAATTATTTAGAATCTGCCCAAATCCTTTCTGGGTATTGGAGATCTCATGTGCCTTAGCCTCTCCACCAATTTTCGTGGCTAGAGCACATTCGATGCTACCCCAAATCAACACCCATATTCCTGACATCCATACCATAGAACCTTGCCCGTATTCTTCTTTTCCTGAGGACCAAACTTTCCAAATTTTCCGTTTCTTTTTGCCATTGTAGCATATGCTTGATTTTTCTCACTTGATCCTTACATCAATTTTTGCCTTTAGCGTGGTTTCTTCAATCTTGCATAGTGACCATGGATCATTGAATGGAGTAGCTTCCTTCTTCCCATAAATGCTTGATGTGAAGTTACCCCATTCCTCTGGTAGTGCATTTAGTACTACGATGGTCATCACTTTGTCAAACATTATTTCTCCCAGATCTTGAAGTTGATCCCTTATTTCAAATATCCTCATAAAATATGAGGTTATTCCTTCTTCTTTTGATATCCTTAGCTTGTAGAGTTCTTCCCTTAATGAGATAACTTCTCCTGCAGTGCTTCAGGAAAACAACTCTACCAGTTTGTCATATATTTCTTTTGAAGTTTCGAGTTTAGATGCATATGGAATGAGGGGATCCTTGATGGATTCTATGAGAATCCTTTGAGCCCTTACTTCCCCTTTCATGAACCTTGCAAGTGCTTGAGCATTTTCTTTTGGAGGTTTGGTGATTGAGCCCTTAACATGTTCCATGACTTCATTCTCAATGAGATTTAGATCTGTACTCTTCTTCCATGCAAGAAAGTTTGAAGCTCCAACCAACTTGTTGCTTTCCTTGCAAAAAGACATTTTGACAGATTCAGATGTAGACATAAGTATACATACTTGTGAAGATACTTCTTCCACTTGTTGCTTCCTTGAATTTGATGATGATATAGATAATAGAGAACTTCTCCTTGATGAAGATAGTTTGCTTCAAGAGTGATCCTTGGCTCCAAAGAGAGGGAGTTCACCTTAGAATTTTTGATGACGATGACAGTGTCCTTGATCTTGCTTCTCTTGGATGAGTAGACTTCAAGTTACTTTGATTTGTAGATCTTTTCAACTTGAGTAGAGGTAGGGTCTTTGTGGTCCTTTTCTTTCATGATGACTTGAGCGAGGATCCCAAGACTTCTTTTGGTGTAGACTTCTTCGATCTAGGGTTTTGACAATTCCTTGTAGATCTTAATTTCAAGATTCTTTTAGGACGAGATGATCTTTTAGATATGCTTTGATGCCCTTCTAGAGTTTCGATCCTTCAATGCTTTAGTGTCTCTTGATGGGTTGTCCTTCCTTGATTTGTTACCTTAGCTTTGATACCATGTTGAGAAATCTAGGGCATGGGAATCAGGTGATTTCTCTTGTAATGATAATTGCTTGTGAAAATTTTTTTCCTCTTTAGATTAGGTTCTTCTTTGACTTAAATTAGTATAGTGTTCTTGTTCATCAAACAGCAACCAAACCATACACAATAATAAGACAAGAGACACAAGATGTGAGCTATCAGTCCGGGCCAAAACTTCTCCAACTAGAGAGGAAAACCCAAACGAAATCTGCTTCTTATAGAAAATTCAAGTGACGAATACCAAGGCCAAGACCCTTGTCACAACAACCTCTCCAGGGCCAAGTCACAAGATCCTTCTTCACTACTTCTTCTTCTTTCCCAAGTTAACACTAATCATATTGACTTATATCACTCCAAATTTCAGCTACACTGGTATTTCGGCCTTCCTCCACAGATCTGCAATTCTCAGCAACCTGAAACTTCTGCAAAATCACACGTGTAGGCTGAATTAAGGTTGTTGATGATGTTTTCCTTCTTCACTTGGCTTGAGAGCTTCTCCATATAACCTCGTCTACCAAAACTGATCGTATAGTGACATTTTACTTGGCTTCTATAAGGGTTGTTGTAACCCTACTGCAAAAACCCTAGTTTCTATCACACTTGTGAGGAAGATGACCCAAAAAAAGTCCCAAATTCCTTCGCTCTTCTTCCTTTGCTTCTCGTTGGTTATGAGGATATTCTCGTTGCGTTTTTTGTACTTCTTCTTGCTTCAAATTGCTTGACCGAATTGTGTCCTAAGTGACGCTGAGATCACTCTATATATAGTGATATTTTCCTTGAAATAGGTCAAATTGTCATCCTAGAAACATCTTCATCTCTTCAGAAGGCCTACATGAGGGAGTGTTTGTGACAAGGTCTTGCAGGGTTAATGACTCAAACAAATTTTCTTTTTACAATGTAGAACATGCCCAAAATGGGTCTTAATTTCTTGACATTGACTCGCTAGACTTTATGACTTATGACCAAACGTACTAGCTCACAATGGGAGCTTCAACTAAATATAAAATTCCTTGAGCATGAAACCCATGACTCAAGCATTACAAAATAATTTTATTTTTCTTCTTTTCATCAATTACATAAAATCATGATTACACATGTCATTATGAAGACCGAATCTAGTTACATATTTCAACAAGTTGCAGATGTTATCTACAACCAGCGCTCATGTGGTTGCATGGAAGATCCTAAAGGAAACATGACGTGGAAGAGGTAGTTGTATGAAGGAAAGCCATATGTAGACTAGAAGATCACTTTTAGACAAGAGAAAAGATGACATGGTTGACTTGAGGAAGGTGATGGATGGTCAATGCCCTATAAGATGAAGGCTCCATTAAGATGAAGATAACATTCATGACATCGAATGGAAGATCTATACAAGCAGTTGAAGGTCCCATTATCTCCACCAAAGAAGAGATAGTTGTTGCTGAAAACAGGGCCCTAGTTAAGAGGGACCCTGGAAGCAAGTTTCTAGTTAAGAAGGAACTTGGAAGCAAGTCCCTAGCTAAGAGGGAGCTTGGTCAAGTCCTTGGTTGAGAGGGAGCTTGGGTACATTCTTCTTATAGGAATGGGTACATTCTTTCATAGGAATGGGTATATCTTCCCTAGTTAGGAGGGAGAGATAGGCACATCATTCTTGTCTTCACTTGGGAAGAAAGAATGGAGGATTGGGTAAGCATCTGGCATATGATACTCTTTGAGGATGTGGTAGGGCATCAAAGATAAGAGTAGTCATAGAGGATCGATATTCTTTGAGGATTGTGAATCCATGATAAAAATATTCCTAGAAGGACATACCCAGTGAACACCCAGGTGGGGTATGTTCCTTGAGAGACAATGATGATGGTGTCTATAAGTCATTGGCCTTGCCAGCATTGTCCTCTGATCTTGTGGAGAGATAGAGCTTTTAGTCAAGGCCTTGCTATGTGACAATGTTGGATGATATGATGCTAAACAGATGGGTTACCAATCTGACTCTTCTTATGAGAATTCTTTAGATTGATAATATCCAAGTACCTTGTATGGATTATGAATACCTCCCTAGTTAAGAGGGAGTGTTGAAATATGTAACTAGGTTCGGTCTTTGTAATGACATATGTAATCATGATTTTATGTATTTGATGTAATGAGAAAAATAAATGTATTATTGTTAATCCTGAGGCATGGGATTTATGCTCAAGGGATGTTTATTTTTAGGTCAAGCGCCCATTGAGTGCTTCTAGGGCTTGTCATTGAGTCTACAAGTCAAATGAATCATTGTCATGTATGAAAGACACTCTTGGGCATGTTACATGTTGAAAAGAAAATTTTATTTGAGTCAAAATAGAGTCAAAAGACCCTCCAAGACCTTCTCATCAAGTTGACCTACACATGTGGACAAGTCAGCCTAAAGGAAGCAATTTGTACCCGTCAAAAGCCTCTAAATAAGAAGGAACTCGACCTCATTAGTACAATCACTCAAGCAAGTTCAATCTCCTCAAGACAAAAGCTAGAAAAGGACGAAAAAGGAGAAGAAAAGCAAGATCCAAGTTTTGGGCCTCTCTCTCTTTCACTCTCTTTCTCTCTCTTGTGTTAGGGTTTCTACTATTGTTGGGCAAGTCGAAGTGTTGTTGGGCAAGTCAAAGTGCTAGGAAGAAACTGTTGGGTCGAAATTCTAGAAGATTTTGCTGAGCATGTCGAAGTTGCAGAAGAAATTATTGAGCAGGGCAAAGTTGTGGAAGAATCTACTGCGCTGGTCGAAGTTGCAAAAGAATCTACTTGGCATTTCAATGTTGCAGAAGAATCTATTGGGAGGTCGAAATTACAGAAGCTGCTAGAAGGAAACCTCATTAAGGAAGAAAGGTTTGACTTGGTCTTGGAGGGTCTTGGTCAAGGGTCATAGGTCTTGGAATTTGTCAATTGAAGATTCTATAAGAAGAGAAGATTTCTTGCAGGTTTTCCACTCAGTTGGAAAGGCTTTGGCCCTGGCTGATCGCCTATATCTTGTGTCCTTTGTCTCATTGTTCTTTATGGTTTGGTAGTTGTTTGATGAAGAGAATTATTGACACCTAATCATTGGGATTGGGTGAATATATGTAAAATAATGTAAATAATAAATAAGGAGAATAGGAATATGAAGTGACATTGGGAGGTGAAGCCCAAGAGTCTCTCCCTTCATGTATATATCCATGAGCAATCTTAATGCAAAATATAATTCAGTTTGAGTTACCTCCTGGCCTAACATGGTATCGGAACCAGCTCCCAAAACAAGTTGCTATGTCGTAACTCATGTCATTGGTTGCCATTATTCTCTGTCCTCTGCCCCTCTTCTTTGACAGAAAATTTGTCCTACATTTTCTCATGCCCATTTGTAGCTTTTTCTCTGTGTGCCCAAGCGCTCTCCTCAGTTCTAAATAGTATGTCAGTTGGAGCGGTGTTACAATTTTTTTTGTGAAAATAAGTGTTGAAGCCAGAGCGGTGTGTTCACGTTTTTTTTTCTGGCATAAGTCTTCAAACGCTCCTCTGTACAATCTTTAAAATTTCAAGTTAGTTGTAAACTTCGATTTCTTCTTGGGTTTTGAACAGTGACGAGGTATGTCTCTCTCTGTGGCTCTGAGACATTGCTTCTGGCCCATCAGCACCTCCACCTTCCGGCCCAACCACCTTCCATACCACACAATTCTCTATCATATACGACTTTGATCGCACAATTATACGACTCTGCCTGGATACCACCGGTCCTCCCACACCGCATACCACCTTTGTTGTTCCCCACCCTGGTTTCCTTCAAAACCACGCACCCTCACTGTAATACATATATTACGTGACCACTCCCAATCCCTGTTGCGTTCATACATCATACTGCCTCACCTTTACACTCGACATCAGTCCTCCCACTTGATAATGCCGTCATACCTCCCTTCGTTGGATGTTATATAACGTTGTCATACCTAAACTCCCATCCCATTCATTTAATGTGTTATCTGGCTGAGTAGCTGCTAGTACAAATTAACCTCATCAGTAGAATCACTGGAAAAGTTTATGGCGTGGGCTTTTAAACATGAAAAAAAAGATTTAATAATGTTGCTAGTGATAACAGCATAGTAGGTTGTGGTATGAAAAGTCCTATGGAGAATTGATTTCATATATAATGGGCAGTGCATTCCATTAAGTTTATATATGGTATGTCTTTTCTTACATGTGCATTAACTCGAAGACTATGCTTGGTGCCTTTTTTTTTATATGTTGGATCCATAATCTCTACGTTGACTTCTTCTTTTGAAGTGTCGAGTTCTCCTTATGATGTGCATAGATATGGCATGCCATGGTATAGTATGTGGAATATGAAATTTGTTGGTTATGTTATAAGGCATACAATATGTATTGCATGGTATATGAATATTGAGAGCCTGCAGTTGATGCCATTTTGTAAAGACATAGCAAATTACTATTAGTGTTTTTGCTACAAGTATTGTAATTATTTTTGGGCCTAGTTCAAATTTTATGATGGAGAAGTTTGTTGAAAAAGAGAAGGTTTTGGAAAAGAAGACAACTCTTCAGTTTTCTGAAAAATTTGTGTGCCTTGTGCAAAAAGAGAAGAATCATGCACAAGATTCTTCTAGAGGAAAAGGTGGCCAAAGAGGACGAGAAAGCAAGAATTTTAGAGGTAGGGGGGGCAGACAATTCCAAGGAGAAAACTCTGATCTTCATTGCATACATTGCAATAGAGATGGACATGATGCATCCACATGTAAGTTTCCTTGGGACAGCGCTTAGCGGGAAAGAAATCAAGCCAAAGCTAAAACCAATGACAAAGAGAAAGGTAAAGCACCTGAATCCCCTCACTATGTTGTGGCGCATTGTAATATTGGAGTAACTGAAGACTTGTTCAATGCTTCACTTGCTTCTTGGAAAAATGATTGGTTGCTTGATTCAGGGGGAACTTGCCACATGACTTTTAGAAGATATTTTTTGAAGAATTTAGAAGATATTTTTTGAAGAATTTACTGACAATGTTGATGGAGCAATATACTTTGCAAACAAAGCAAAACTCAATCCATCAGGGCTTGGCACAATCAGACTCAAATTGCCTGGGCTTTCAGACTTTCTTCTACCTGATGTTTTATATCACCCGGAGCTGAGGAGAAGCTTGTTGTCCTTGGTCCACATCCGCCAATAAGGATACTCCGTTCAGATGTTTGATGGCAAGGTTGAGGTCAGAAAAGCATCAGATCAATCACTTTTCATGACTGGGATAGAAGAAGACAGACTTCTGAAGTTGCAAGGTACCTATGCTCGTGCACAAAACTTCTCATACAATTTCCATTATGATGAAGGTACATTTCCATCAAGCCTTTTATGGCATGCTAGATTTGGTCACTTGAATTATGACAGCCTCCATATGTTGAATATAAGTGGTGTTACTAGTTTGCCTACAATTCCTAGAAAACTTAAGCAATGTGATGCTTGTATCTTAGGAAAGCACAGCGAACAATCTTTTCATGATTCACATTCAAGAGCACATAGGAAACTTGAACTTATTTATTCAAACTTATGTGACCCAATGCCTGTTCCTTTTGCAAATGGAAATAGAAATATAATGACATTTATTGATGACTACACCAGAGTGCGTTGGGTTTATTTATTGAAGAACAAATCTGATGCTTTTCAAACATTCAAGAACTTTCAGGCATGCATTGAAAATGATACACAATCTCATATTGGCTTTTATCGCACTGATAATGGAAAAGTTAATGCTTCAAATGAATTTGAAAACTATCTTTGCCAGCATGGGATCAAACATCAAACAATTGTGCCTTATAATCCCCAACAGAACGGAGTAGCAGAAAGAATGAACTGGACAATCTTAAATATGGTACATTCCATGATGTTTTTCAAGAATGTAAAATTGATGTTTTGGGTTGATGCAGTTCTATGTGTTGTGTATGTAAAGAATAGATGTCCATCTAATGCTATTAGAAACAAGACTCCTTATGAAATGTGATATGGCCACATTCCTTTGGTAAAGCATCTCAGGGTCTTTGGTTCCACCTGTTATGTTTTGATACCAAAGGAACAAAGAAACAAACTTGGTGCAAGGAGTCGTAAGTGTATCTTCTTGGGGTATTCAAATACCTCCAAAGCATACTGTCTCTATGATGAAGTTAATAAGAAGTTCTTCCAAAGTTGACAATGTTGTTGAGCCGCAACTTGATCGCTTGGATAGATTCGAACATGCAAAATCATTTCAAGAATTTTATAATCAGATTCCACATCTTGAAGTGAGGATTCCTATACTGGATCAATCTATGGAATCTTCTTCTAAAACACTCTCTCCCCCACGTGAAGCTCCAACCACTGATGATACTTTGAGTGGTGTGATTGACAGAATTGGGGCACTAAATCTCGACTCAGCACCAACTTCATCCATTGAGCAGCCTAGACCATCTCACAAAGGTCCTCCAAAATGGCTAACGAAGACACTTGAAAGTGTTCGTCTTAATGAGGTTGGAAAGACAGGAACACGAAGTACAACCAGGCAAAATGGAGGTGATGTAGATGATTATAATTCATCTGTTGATATGGATGTTTCTTATGATTGTGAACTGAAATTGTTTACAGATTTTGAACCAACTTTCTTCAAAGAAGTTGCTTCTCATGATGAATGGAAAGAAGCAATGCAAAAGGAGTATGATGCTTTGATAAAGAATGGCACTTGGACGTTGGTTGATCCTCCATTTAGAACCAAACCAATTCGCTGCAAGTGGGTCTACAAGAACAAGTATAAAGTTGATGGCTTACTTAACAAGCACAAAGCCAGCCTTGTGGCAAAAGGTTTTGCATATAAGGAAGGGGTCGATTATGAGGAGAATTTTGACCCCACAGCAAAATGGGCTACCATTCAGACACTCTTTGCCTTGGTAGCTCAGAACGGTTGGAAAGTCCATCAAATGGATGTAAAAACTTCTTTCTTGAATGGAGATCTGGAAGAGAATGTTTTCATGTCCTAGCAAGAAACATTTGTTGTGAAGGGCCAAGAATACAAAGTATGCAAGCTTGTGAAATCTGTGAATGGCCTCAAGCAAGCACTGCAAGCCTAGTATGAAAAGTTAACTGAGCATCTTTTGAAACTCAACTTCAAACATTATGATCTTGATGATGCAACTTTGTTTCTCAAGAAAGTTAGAAAAACAATTGTATATCTTGTGGTGTATGTAGATGATCTTTTGATGACAGGGAACAATGAGAGCTACATCCATAAAGAAGGAATTGAGAAAAGGTTTTGAAATGACTAACTTGGGCTATGTTCACTACTATCTTGATATTGAAGTAACTCAACATCCGAAGTTTATATTCCTCTCTCAGAAGAGATACATTAGAGATATGTTGAATAGGTTTGGCATGACTGAGTGCAATCCTTTGACTACTCCAATGGAACAGAACTTGAGCTCACATCGATTGAAGGAAAAGAATTTGAGGATGCAACAAAGTATAGACAACTTGTAGGAAGTCTACCCGACTACTACTAGATCAGACATTTCATTTGTTGTTGGAATCCCCTCCAGGTTTATGCAAAAGCCTTGTGAGGGACATTGGTTTGCTGCAAAAAGAGTTCTAAAGTACTTGAAGGGAACTTAAGACTCTGGACTCAAGTATACACAAGTGGGTGACTTCCGCTTGATTGGATACTCCGATTCAGATTTCAATGGAGACAAAGAAACTAGGGTATCGACTTCATGTTATGCTATGAGTCTTGGATCAACAGTTGTCTCTTGGAGAACACACAAACAATCAATACCAGTAGATTCCACAACAGAGCATAATATGTGGCAGCAGCTGAAACAACAAAGAAAATTGTGCGGCTCAGGAAAATTCTGGAAGATTTGCAGGTGAAACAAGTGCATTCAACTCCACTCATGATTGACAACACCTCTGCAATAAACTTGGCCAAGAACCCAAAGTTCCATATACGAACGAAGCACATCAATACAAAATACCATCTAATTCGACATCACGTTGAGGCCAAAACAATCCATCTACGTCATTGTTCCACTAATGAGCAGATTGCAGACATCTTCACCAAAGCACTTAGAAGAGAAAAGTTTGAAAGATTCAGAACGATGCTTGGACTCACCAACATCCCTTCAGATTAAGGGGGGGGGGGGGGGGGGAATGTTGACACCTAATCATTGGGATTGGGCGAATATATGTAAAATAGTGTAAATAATAAATATGGCGAATACGAATATCAAGAGACATTGGGAGGTGAAACCCAAGAGTCTTTCCCTCCATGTATATATCCATGAGCAATCTTAATGCAAAATACAACTCAGTTTGAGGAGTCACCTCTAGAACTGACAAGAACACTAATAATAACTAAGAGAAAGAAAAAGATAATCAAGTTAAGCAAAAATACATCACAAGCAGTTATCAAAGTAAGAGAAACCACCTAATCTAGCTGCCCCTAGATTTCTCAACACTCAAGGCAGATAACCCACCCAGGTGTTCATAGGGTATGTCCTTTTAGGGCAATTTCTATCTTGGAATAACACATCCTCAAGGAATTTCCTCTTCAACTACTCTTGCCTATTGGATTCCCTACCACATCCTCAAAGAGTATTAGAATCAATTTCATATGCTTACCTAATCCTCCATTCTTTCTTCACAAAATGAAGACAATAATTGTAACAACCCTTCTAATTGACCCATTAATAAAAATGTTAAACCTTAGAATATATAAAGATATCTATATATATGCATAAAACTTTATGATATATAGTTAGACCTTACAAATTATAAAAATTAAAAGATATATATATATATCATTAAATATTATAACATATTTTGAAAATGCTAAAAGGTATATATATAACATTAAATACCATAACATATTTTATATAACATTAAATACTATAACATATTTATATAACATTAAATACCATAACATATTTTATATAACATTAAATACCATAGCATATATTATATAACATCAAATACCATAGCATATATTATATAACATCAAATACCATAACATATATTTAAAGTGATCGTTTAAAATAGTTATAAACTATAAATCCGCATAAAGACTGGGCATCGATCATCTATAATATCTAGAACCCTTAAAGTCTACCACCTACTGAAAATTTATGACAACAAGAATATCGCAGAGCCTTCAATGCTGAGAGGCGGTGGCTGCAAGTGGGAGGGCGGCCACCGCCAGGCGAGGGGGAATAAATAGCAGAGGGCTGACCCGGGAGCAGGAAAGCAGGCAGAGGAACGAAAAACTCATTAGCAGAAAACCGAAGAAGAGATTTTACAGAAGAGCCTTAAGTGATCTGAGTTCTGGGCACGGAGGGACAGAGAGCCTCTGTGGAGAGCGTCTCTGGATCGGGCAACCAGGTTGCTCTGTCAGGTCGGGTGGTATTGGCCATCTCGAAATTTGATCGAAGGAGTACCAGTTCAGCAGCAGAATCATCAGCCGCAGTTGAGGTAAGTACAATTTAAATTTCTTTACTGTTTGTATTTCAGTTTCTAAATTGAGGTTTCTGGTTTCTACTCATGGTATCAGAGCCCTGTTCAAACCTTCGGACCTCCCAACCCTACGCTCCTGTACGTTGTGATTAAACTGAATCGATTATCATCCCCGATAGATAGCTCCTCCGCCCTGCCGCCCGGCGTTTCCTCTGCTTTACGTTTGCCAAGAGTCGTTAATTCCTCCATTATAAGTCTGTGAAAAAAACGGATGGATGGATTGTTTGCACTTATGATAAGCTTCGGAGCGTTGAATCGGACTGTGGAGCTGCGGGTGACTGTTAATGTTCCTTCAACTGACTGTCACTCTGTGCGCTTTCGAAAAGCATGACTTTACTTATATATGACTTTACTTATGTTCACAGTTTCTTGCCATTTGCAAGGTGTCCTGGTTTTGTATAATTTCACGGCACTGGTAATCGTGTAAACATCTGGAATTATATATGACTTTACTTATGTTCACAGTTTCTTGCCATTTACAAGGTGTCCGGGTTTTGTATAATTTCACGGCACTGGTAATCGTGTAAACATCTGGATTCTTGTATTTGTTGGCTAAATTTAGTTGGCTCATCTCCAATTTTTATTTGGAGATTCAGTTGTGAAGGTTTCATTGCTTTTTTTTGAAGAATTTCGTTAAGTTTATCTTGACTTTTGTCTGAACTTTCTTCCTTGGGATAACCTTAGCTGGATGAAGGTATTTTGTTACCTTCATTTGGTTAAATTTAGATAGATTAGCGGTGGTTACCACTTTTTGTCAGATCGGAAGCATCTTCTAGTGGCAGATAAATTAAGCTAATATCGTACATGTAGGTCATTCTGTGCAGAATTCTGTTAGCTAATGTTGAATCTGCCTAGAGATTTTCAGTGCAATTCGTCGGGAATTTTATGAAGTTTAGGTTGACTTTTGACTAAATTCTGGGAAATTTAGTTGAACTTAGCTCGATGAGGGCATTTCCCCACAATTCGCTGGTTAAAATTTACCTCGATGAGCGCATTTTGCTACATTTAGATTGACTGGGGCCATCGTTTTGTGGTAGGTAAATTACGTTTAATTATAGCTATAGCGCATTGAGTTTAATTAAGTTACGTTCTGCTGGGTTTGCAATTCATTTATCACAAGTCTGCTAAGTTCGATTTCCAATACCTTGGTTAAATACAGCTTGGTTGGTTATAATTGATTTCTCTTGAGATTTAATTTGGATTTTTTTTCCCTGTGTTTTGTGAAGAATTATGCGAAGTTCGGCTTGACTTTGGAATGCAATTTGGTATTTTGGTTAAATAGGGTTAATTGGATTCGCTGATGATGGTTGTTTTGTTGGCCGAACCCGTGTGTACCTTTCAAAACTGATTACATTTCAATTCCAGAATATTCACCCTAACTTCGTTAATTTCACTTGAGGACGCTTTATTACATGTAGCTAAATTGGAGCCATTTTCTCTGGCAGTTAAATTGAGTTTAATATGTAGGCATAGCGCATAATTATTCTCAAGTTGTGTTGAATTTACAATTCATTTATTATTAGTTACTGCATAATTCCGTTAAGCTTGATTTTATGTACTGCAACTTCAATTCAATTTATTGATTCAGTGAATTCTTTTGGCACAGATAAACTCAATTCAATTTATTGATATAGTGAATTTTGCAAGGAATTATGTTAAATTAATGTTACTGGATCCTTCTATGATGGATTCAGGATCTCTGTTTCTTTAGATCCCGATCCGGATCCTCTTGGGGTATATTTCCAATTTGTTAGCAGCGAGAAGGAAGCAGGTCTCAAGCAACTCCTTCAGTGCTAACAAATTTAGAGATATGAAATATGTAGCCAACAGTGCTCATAAACAAAATCTTCTTATCAGTAATTAAGGTGAACAGAATTTCGATTTCCAAATTCAAAACCAGTGGTTCCTTTAAGGTTCAATTTCAACTGTCATATTTTGGATTTAGAAAATGTTTACCATATCATTGAAACCACCATGATATACGAAAGAAAATGAACAAATTTGCTGTAAGACTCAGATTGGTTATCATCCATAAACCACCATTGAAAACGTAAACAAGCTCAAGACGTTTTTAATTCTTTAAGCATGTGTGAGTCAAATCGATTCATAAGCCATTGAGACTGCATGAATATAACCATAGGACAAATCTGTGTCTGCAATTTTGGCTTTGAAGAGACAACAAAACAGATCTAATCCTATTGATATCAACTTGACATCAGACCCAAATCAGATCTTAAGAGCTTGCAGCATCTAAATGAATTCCCTATTTGTTTTAAAGCTTCATATGCTTTACCAGACCAACATAGTAAATATAGTATATGACCCTTAGAGGTAATAGTCAGATTGGGGTATGACAGCTATGTTACCGATGTACGTTATAAACGGGACATCTAACATTTTCATTTTGTACATGTTATTAGGTAAATAAAACTTTAGGTGTCCTATCGTAGGAGCTAAATAAACATACTCTTCTGCATTATTCATTTAGGATAGAATACCCTGCATAGGACAAGGAGGTCGCGAGACCATCCTCCTTGACCTCGGTACCAGTAAGATCCGCCTAGCAGGTAAAAATAGCAAAACTATACCCGTTTCTAAATGTACTATTGCAAAAGAAAGTTACGTATTAAAATTCGATCGTCTACCTCATAACTTTGATAAAATATTATTGTGTGTTCAGGAACCATTGCAAATGGTGAAGACATACGAGCGACGACGACGTGATCAGGCAGCATCACCACCCGTAATGCCGCCGCCGTCGTCATCATCATCCCCAGCATCACCACCGAGACCTTCATCAACATCAACCGCCCCAGCACCAGAGTTGACTGTAATAATGAACTCCTTGGAAGCCTTATTAGCAACATTAAAAGAAACCACTAAGGCTAAGACCAAGGAGGAATCTC
>APFE030184743.1:37820-87307 GCA_000404065.3 Pinus taeda
ATCTACCTGTTGTTTCATTCGATTTTGCACCAAAGTGGCGTTATCCTTTAAAATTTGGAGAACTTGTTGTTGATGCTCAATGTGATCTTTCACTGCTTGAACCTTTTTCTTCTTGATATGTCCTTCTATGTTTATAGTTTGAGGATTGGTAATTACTTCCAATCCTTTACAAGATATGGTCAAATTCATTTCTTGATGCTCGATGTGATCCTTCACTTCTTGAAGATGTTTCTTCTTGATATGCCCTTCTATCTTGATAGTTTCAGGAGTGGTAATTCCGACCAATGAATTACAAGATATGGTTGGACTCATTTCTTCTTTCTCGATGTGATTTTCACTTCTTGCACCTTTTTCTTCTTGATATGTCCTATCTTGAGAGTTTGAGGAGTGGTAATTCTTGCCAATGCTTTACAAGATATGGTCTGATTCATTTCTCCTTTCTCTGGGGTTGGGTCCTGGCGTATGTCCTCTTCTTTTGATGTTTCTTGATCATTTTCTTCGTCCTCTTCATACACTACGTAAAATAATTTCTTCTCAGCACACTTATGACCTTTAGTGCAATTGCTATCACAATTGTAAAAAAGCACTTTTTCTCTTTTTTCTTCCAATTGTTGTGGTGTAACCTTTGTAGGTTGTGGAAGGCTAGAAGAAACAACACTTCCATCTTTAAAGTTGTGAGGGGTAGACTTCCTTGTTGCCATAATTTTACTTTCCACTATGTAACAAAGCCCTTTTACTCTTTCCAATTGTTGTGATGTTGCTCCAAAGAAGATGTCGCTCTTTGTATCCTCATAATGTGCTATCATTTCCTCCGTGAAAATTGACCATGTAACAAGTTGTTTACGAGAACAAAGCCCTTTATACCATAAAATTTGACTCGGTTCTAAATATAAAGATGAAATACATACCTTTTGTAACAGTGGTACACCATGTAGATCAAAATATTGCTCCATCTGAAGTATCGAATTTACCAGATCCTTACCATCAAACTTCCTCATCTTGCTTTTTCTTGATTTTAGGAGCTCGATCTTGAAATGACTCTAACTCTGTACTTTCAGATCTTTAAGTTATGAAATTGTGATCTGCAGTAGCCCTCTGCGTCCTCTTTCCAATGCTACCAGTCTGATCCAAATTGGATTCTCGAAGGAAAAGTTATGCCAAATCTCCCATAGTGACCTGATTATAGACTAGCTCAGTAGAGCGAACTTGTACGACATGCCACATGTCACTATTTCGACCTTTGGCTTTGAAAAATATATACAAGAAACTACCATCCGTCCTCTTTCTGTACCTTCTGTCAAAATTTAAATCCGATGCTCAGAGAGAAAGTTATGACGATTTTCCCCAGGTCACCTGTTGGAATGTAATTCACAAGTCTGCAAAAAGACCAACTTCCTCTGATCATATCTCCGCAAATATAGCACAAAAAGCTCTAAAATTCGGACCCGAGGTTCAATGTGATTTCGTCTCAAATGGGTTTTTCTTTTCGCTTCTGAAACGTCGCAGAAAAAAAATTATTGAAAATGCCACGATGACCTATTTGGAGCAGTTAAACCCTAGAATCCAAAGTTCTTATACCAAATGTTATGAAACCAACTCACAAAAAGATAGAATAGATAGATGAACGCCTTAGAATTCAGCCTCTTCGAGGGGGCAACCTCCTTTACATTACACAATTGAACAATTCTTGGATGATACAAATGAAAATACCTTTCTATATATAGGAGTCTAAGGGGTCATAATATAATCAGAGCCGACATAACAATAATAATGTAAGGGCATAATAATAACAATAGTGGGCTTCTATGGGGCACAATAGTAACAATATGGGCACTACATGGGTACATCAATATAATAATGGGGTTGTACTAATAACAATAAGGGGTTACACTAGTAGTATAGGGGCTCAACGCTTAGACACCGAGGGCACTGGAGGCCCACGTTGGCATTGGGATCCAAGTGGAGCTCCCTGTCCGATATCAGACATTTGGGATGTCTATGGCATTGATGAGGTAGTCGACCCATTGACTAAGCACATACATTCCCTAGGGGAATTCCAGTCGACATTAGCAGACAAACGGTTCGTGAGCAGGCTCCATGGATTCTATTGGCATGTTGGTTGTGCATGGGGTCGTGAGATGATCAGCATACTCTGGCAAGAGTTTGTCAAAGGAGGTGGCATTGGCAGGCCACTAGACGACACCTTGTATGGAGTTGGGGATTCTTCTCATTTGTGTGGGGCACAGAGGTCGCAGAGGAGCAAAGTAGTGGTGGCAACCCTACTAACACATAAGTAGATTCACTTTTCGGATCCCTTAGAGAGGATTTGGAGTGAAGATCCATTCATCGACGGGTATAGTGATATAACAATGGAGGTGATGATACCGATTAGGTGTGGGCCGACACGTTGAGACACAACTCTAGGCCATCACATCCAAGGATTTGTGGGAGCATCTAGCGTTGAGCAGTGGACTACTGGCGGACATGGAGGTGCATGGTGGTGTACCGTAGTGTGCGGGATTGCATTGTGGAGTAGGAGTGTCTTACATCACATTGAGTACACGCAGGGAGTGACTGGCACCTTGACACAGACAGGGCACGGGACTATACAGGGTGGTATAGCGGTAGCCAAGGATATGCTATGGTGTACAGAGACAGGACTCTGCCTGGTTTATCAGCATATCCGAGATAGAGAGACGGGCACCCATAGGGTTATTCTTCAGTACCCCAGAAGATTCTTGATCCTACCCTTGAGGACCTACCCACACATGACTCTCCAGTTGAGACGTTTGGTGGAGGCATGGGCTGACGGATGCAGGCTTAGGGTTGGCTTGGTTTATTTCAGAGGTGGCATGGGTTCCACTCCTAGGCTCACACAGGGGGAGTCGATTGCGAGGGAACTGCATCATGCACTTCGGACGAGACAGTTTGAGGTGTCACAAGAGCCTAAGGAATGGTGAATGATAGACTTCGTCTACAGGAAGGCACCCATACTCCGAGCTGTATCCAGATGTATCTTTAGGAGTTGGGATAGTGGACTTCACTACGTGGTTTGGCAAGAGCAAGGCAGGTTGGCTTGCACGAGACAAACTCCTGATACCTGGGGTCCACCCATGGGATACATACAGGGATCAAAGATGAGGGCCAAATGGGTTCTAGTAGGAAGCAGCGCTACACAATGATATCCCGCGACGAGTGGGAGTTATAAGATCCCAATATGGTTGGCAGATCCAGGGATCCAGTTGGCGGGTGGATCACTCCCCTTGGTGATGAGAAGGATCATGTCAGAGGGTGATCCAGTTCACCTAGGGCTTGACATCATAGAGGTGCTTGGTCCAGATGCGTTGGGGCTCCATAGATGTTTTGCCATCAAGTCCAAGGGGAGATGGATACAACTTGGGCATGAGGAGCAGACTATCATGATCAAAGTTGTGCAGCGACAGCATAGTGGCACCATTTTTAGACTAGCATGGGATCTAAGCATCATAGGAATTGACAGTATAGCTACCCTTGGGGATGAGTTGATTTCTACAAGGGAAGATCATTCAGGTCTTCCATTTGGCTTTGGTGACTCGTTGATGGCATGGGAGACTTCATCAGCATGGCAGGTTCGCCAGCAGGAGGATGTTAGGGAAGCCCATGTGAGAGAGACTTCATCCCCATAGAGATTGGATTGTATCTTCAGGACTTTACTCTTGGAGTGCAGGGGGTGGACTACCCGGCAGGACAATTTCATAAGGAGTCGGACAGAGTCATACATTATCATGATGTCTTACTTATTTATAGTATGCAGACGACTTCTGGTACCTATACCTTGTTGGATAGTGAGCAGAGTAAGGGGTGCTCCATATTTGTCAAGTTAGCTTAGGATTCGCTATTGAGGGATTCCTTCATGTCCAGACAGTGCAGAAATCGAGGATGACTCAGTGGCACATTTGGGACCTCGATATTACTGATGGTGATAGGGGTGATCAACAGACAGAGGAGGCACTTGTTCAAGCATTGCTTGAGGACAAGCAATTTTTGGCAGAGAATGCTGTAATATCCCCAATTTTGATTTTCAGCATTAGAGATGAGTTTGGTGAGAGGACGCAATTCTAACACCGGGACTTAGGAGAAAAAGAGAATATTGTGGTTCTAGTAGAAAGTGGGGACCACAAGAAAGAGAAAGCTAACCCAAGGAAGGGAACTCGCACTGTTGGAGAAGAGAGGAAAGAGAAGGGAATGTGAATTAGGCGAGAGAGAGAGAGAGAGGGAACCACAAGGAGAGAAGGGGCCACGAATTATAAATAGAGCAAGAGGCACTCATTTTGGGCATCCATTCATCTATCATTTCAGAATTTGTCTCTTGACATAGCACGCTTGACCAATGAGCCAAGTCTGCATGTGTTGTTCAGCACAAGGGTGTTTCCGAGTGGAGATCCTAGCCCTTGCTTCGGTGGACTTTGAGTGCCAGCCCAAGGAGGGAGTTCTACTTAGTCCCAAATCGTACCAGCAACAGTGAGGCCGAGTTACAACAAGGGGGAAAGCTACAGCAGCGCAAGGACTGCGCAGTCTTGGGTAGAGACACTTTGGGAGGTTGAGGAGTGATTGGAGTTTGAGATAGAAACTTGGAGGGAAGGCTTGGTGAGCCTTCTAACAAGGATTGTTAGCATTTTTGGAGCATTTAGCAGCAAATTCTATAGGTTGGTCAATTTGCCCAGCAGCAGAGCCACTCAAGCCAAGAGGGTCGAATTTCTGAGGCCACGGTCTGGCCAAAACCTTCGTGGGTTATTCTAGGTTTGTTGAGGAGGCGCCTGGGTTAATTTCCCAAAATTTTCTGAGTAATGGGGAGGGCCCTAGCAGCAGATCCTTTCAGGGAGCAACACATTTCTGGGCATCTACAGCACTGTACTTAGGCAACATAGCAACAATTTCGCGGAGGGTGTCTCACTTGTCTTTTTGGGATTTGCTAGCTTGCTTAGAGCAAAGCCCATGTGCACTCATTCTAGCACCTAGTTGTACACCTATTTCCATTAATAAAAATACACAGTGTAGTTTTTGGGTGTAAATTTGTGGATTGATTGCTGCTTATTGTTTCATGGTGTTTTTGTTTATTTTGCTTTGCATATTTACTGTTAATTTTCCTTGGGGATATTTCATACTGTAGTTGCAGCACACCATTTTGCACTAGCCCTCGAATATAGTGATACTTGTTGTTTATATGCTTTGTCTTTCCATGAAACATTGGATCTTCAGACAAACGTATACCACTAGTGTTATCACAAAGTATCACTGCAGGGTTCATCGGTCCTTCAAACAGGTCATATAGAAGCTTCCCCATCCATACTACTTCTGATCCGGATTTAAATAGGAACGCAACAAATTACAGAGATAATCATAAATAGAGATATGCAGCGGAAATAATACTTCATTTCATTAATGTAAAATACTGAAATATGCTTACAAACAGTAATGGAAATAAACCAGCTAGGGTGATGGTAGCTTATCCCTGAGAAGAGATGTGGAGGCTACATGCCTCTGAACTGTGTTACAATGAGGCTCGAAGGCCTATTTATTGTCGAGAAACAATGGAAAACCTTTAACATTCCAAAACCTAACCCTAGAAGATGAAATGCCAAATTGTGGGCCCCGTTTGGGTAAATTGGTACATCAATTTCCTGGGGTCGTAACTTTGGCATGCGATCTCCATTTGACGCCTACAATAGCTCGTTACAAAGATCTATCCGAGCACTACAACTTTGGGAATGGCAACATCGGTCCATGGACCCATGTTGCCCCCAGATTTCCCAAAAAACGTCGTTTAGAGCCTCAAAACGGCTCCAGAAGTTCAGGACCCAAAAAACTACTAAAAATAGTAAACTGTGCTACAATTTAGGAAACTGAAAGAGACAGTTGTGGGGGTCCAAGTGGGATAGGTGGGTGGCCACCAACATCCACCTAGATCAGCTTCTCTACTTACTTCACAGGTTGCAACATATTTAGCCTCATCACTACACAAAGCAAAAATGTCTTGATTTTTGCTCATCAATGAGACCATGGAGCATCCCATACTCAAACATCCTCCTGTTGTGCTTCTTCCATCTTGCTCATTGCCTCCCCAGTCGGAGTCTGTATATCCAATCAGTTGGACATCATTCATTCTATCATACTTTAAACAATAGTGGATGGTTCCTCGCAGATATCTCAGAATATGTTTTGTTGCTACCTAATGATCATGCCCCGGCTCCACTTGGAATTGGTTGAGAACATTTATTGCAAACCATATGTTTGGTCGAGTATTTACCAAGTACATCAATGAGCCAATAAGTTGTCTATACTTGGAAGTATCCACAGGGCTTGATTCCGAACTCCTTAGTCTCTTTAAGTTTGTGATCATCGGAGTGGTCATAAGTTTGCAATCCATCATGTCAAACCTCCTCAACATCTTGATCATGTACTTGCTAGACTTCTAGTCCCAAATAGTAATGCATCCGCCCAAGATCCTTCATGTCAAATTCTATTGCTAGTCGCTTTTTACATTCTTCAATTCGATCTTCTACACCTGTTAAGAGAAGATCATCTACATACAGAAGAATGATTACAGGTTCTCCATCTACAACCGTAGTATAAAGGTTCCAACCCGCAAAACTTTTTGTGAAGCCTATTCTTTGCAGGTATGCATCCATTCTAGCATACCATGCCCTTGGTTGCTTGAGGCCATATAATGCTTTCTTCAATCTACAAACATATGCCTTCCTATCTTTAACTTCAAATCCCAAGGGTTTCTCTATATAGACTTCTTCATCTATTGTGCCATTCAGAAATGCAGCCTTGACATCCATTTGGTGGATGTTCCATCCCATCAATGCTGCCAGAGAGACTAATGATCGAATCGTTGTATATCTTACTTTTGGAGCAAATGTCTCTTCATAGTGAATGCCTTCATGTTGAGAGAAGCCCCTAGCCACAAATCTTGCTTTATACTTATCCATACTTCCATCTTCTGCATGTTTGATCTTATAGATCCTCTTGGAAGTAACCACAGATTTGTCTTCGGGCCTAGCTACAATGTCCCAGACTCCATTTTTCATTATAGATTAATACTCTTCATTCATGGAATCTTTTCATTCCTTATTATTTATAGCCTCTTCAAAGGTGGATGGTTCTTCTTCTATTAGTTTTGTCATGTATGCAGCATACCCAAAATATCTCTTGGGTTTTTTGCTTTCTCTAAATGATCCTTTTGTTGCCCCATGACCTTCTGCATCAAGAAGAGTAGCTTTTAACCAATTAGGTCTTTTTCTTGTTTCAAGGATGACCACAGGTTGAACAGGCTCACTAGGACCTTCTTCATGGTGTGATTCTTCTTCCCCGTTGTCAACTTCCTCCTCAAAAACCGAAAGTTCTTCGTCATCAAAGTCTATGGAAAGTTCCTTTGATTTCTTGAATGCTATGCTTTCATCAAATATGACATCACAACTGAGTTCTATCACTATGTGATGTCCATCTTTCATGTAGATCATATAAGCTTTCGATGAGTTGTTGTACCCAACAAATGTTCCCTTCATGCCTGAAGGATCCAACTTCTTTCTTGTCCTTTGGTATATGCATATATACAGGACACCCAAAGATCCGAAGATGATCCATAGATGGCTTCTTTCCAGTGAACACTTCTTTCGAAGTTTTGTTGTCTAGAGATCTGTGGGGACTTTGATTCTGAATGTAGACAGTTGTCTTCGTGGCTTCTCCCCACAAAAACTTAGGTAGATCCTGATCGTGTAACATTGCTTTTACACTTTCTTCAATGGATCTATTCTTTCGTTCTGCAACTCCATTTTGCTCGGGATTATATGGGATATCAACTCCCTCTTAATCCCAGACTCCTTACAGAATGATATAATCTCTTTGGATGTATATTCTCCTCCATTATTTGATCTTAGTATCTTGATTCTTCTTTCTGTAAGGTTCTCCACTTCAGCTTTGAATTCTTAGAATTTTGTAAATACTTCGTCCTTGGT
Source organism: Pinus taeda (assembly GCA_000404065.3). Classification (NCBI taxonomy): domain Eukaryota; kingdom Viridiplantae; phylum Streptophyta; class Pinopsida; order Pinales; family Pinaceae; genus Pinus; species Pinus taeda. The sequence continues at coordinate 45,821 of APFE030184743.1, forward strand.
TTTCATTAAGTAAACCCGGGTCTTTCTTGAATGATCGTCTATAAATGTGACATAATATAGATGATCTCCAAGTGATTTAGGAGTCATAGGGCCACATACATTGGAGTAAATGAGATCCAAGATTTCTTTTGACCGTGAAGCACTACTACCAAATGGTCTCTTGGTATTCTTACCCAATGCACATCCCTTACAAACTCCTTCATGATCTTCCTTCAAATCAGGAATTCCCTCTACTATAGAACTTAAAGTTGGAAGGATTTCGAAATGTAGATAACCAAATCTTCTATGCCAAAGTTCACATGGGCTAATTTCAATGTGAACTAGGCTTGGGCCACAGGAGACATCAGTCTATAGAGTCTTCCTTCTCGAATGCTTCATCTATACTTGAGTCTTTACTCCATACAACGACCTTTCTATCAATGAAAGCTACTCTATCACCCTTATCTTCTAAACTTGAAATGGAAAGTAAGTTCTTGTGCAAACCAGGAACAAATAGAATATTGTTGACGTGAATATTGCTTCCATCCTCCAACTTTATAAAGGTCGATCCAATACCTTTTACAGGATAGCTCTTGTTATCTCCAAGTTCCACTGAATAAGTGGATTTTCCTTATGATAAGGTCTTCAATTGTTTGGAATGGCTAGTCATGTCCCTTCATGCACCACTATCAATTACCCAAATGTCTTCATCTTGGAATGTGCTAAAGAGAGCTGAGAAGAGACCTTCATCCTTTTCTTTTATTAATACTTTTTTTGAGGAAATTAAGAGACTCCATGCTTCCTTGATACCTTTCTTGAGATGGCTTGCGATCTTCTTGATGAACTTCTTCACTGTAGAGGAGATTGTCATGATGCCCTTAGATAACCTTTCCTCTGATACCATGTTGAGAATTCAATAGGGCAATGAATATGTTATTTCTCTTTAACTTGACAATTGTTTGTGTTTCCTTTTCTTTATTAGCTTTTGTTCCTTGTTATTATAATGTTAAATACATCAAACAGCTACCAAAACAATAATAATAGTGACACAGTATATACGATGCAAGCCACAGCCAAAACCCCTCCTCTCGAGGGGAAAACCCTTAAATCTCTTCTCTTCTTATAGATACTTCAATTGACGAATACCATGACCTAGTCACTTAGACAAATACCCTCGACGATCAAGATCAACTCGACCTCCTACTGCAAGAACTTCGACCTCCTACTACAGATCCGAAATTCTATCTCCCGGCAACTGTTGCTGCCCCTCTTGAAGACTTCGATCTTCTTTGTATGGCCTCTTCTTTCCTTCGCTTGTCTTTCCTTGAGACTTAGGGCTAGAAAGACACCCTAAGTGACCTTCGCTTGACTTCTTTTCTCTCTTTCTTCTAAGATTGAACCAAAGATAACCCTTGTACAGAAACCCTAGCTTTGACTTGCACGTGGGAGAGAGAACTAGCACAAGCACTTCGACTTTATTCAACCTCTTCTTTGTCCTTCTCTTTCGACCTCTTCTTGTCCTCTTCTTCACATAGAATGAGTGATGAGTGAGTGAGTACAGTGGAGGATGAGTTCCTCTCTATATCTATAGGCCTCTTCAAGGGTAGACGTGGCTCTTCATTTAGGCCGACTTGACAACTTCTAGGCAGACCTGATCTTGGAGGGTATTTCGACACGTTAAACATAAAAACATTTTTTTCTTTACAAGATACAATGTGCCCATAGGGTCTTCAATATATAACAATGACTCTTAGCCCTAGGACAAACCCTAGAAGCACTGAATGGGTGCTTGACCTATAAAATAAAAGAACTTGAGCATGAAACCCATGCTCCAATAATAATAATTTCTTTTCAATTTATAATTTACAAGAATACAATTCATACTTATGAAGACCGAACCTAGTTACACATTTTTCAACAAGGAATCAACATCCGATAAATCTAGTATGACATCTCCATGGAAAAGGTATAAAGACCTTGATAAAGTCTGAAAAAGAAGCAAACCCTTGACATTGGAAGTCTTGGAGATGTATGCAGGATGTTGATGGTGCAACAAACAGATGTCATAATGAAAGGCCATCACAAAAGGTAATTTTGACTTCATGTTCATTTTTTAATTTTTGAACAAACATCCGAATGAATTGATTCAGGGCTACTAGAAGAAAATTATAGATGTCTCCTACAACTAGTACTCACGTGAACGGATGGAAGATCCTAAAGATAGTTGTATGAAGAAAAGCCAATGTAGACTAGAAGATCAATTTCAGACAAGGGGAAGCATGACATGACTAACTTGAGGAAAGTGATGGATGGTGGATGCCCTACAAAGAAATCCCAAAAGATGGAGCCTCCATATTTATAAAAAATGAAATTCATGACATCGACTAGAAGAGCTCTTCAAGCAGTTGAAGGTACCACGATCTACACCAAGGAACAAGTGAGCTGTTGAAAGCAAGTCCCAAGTTAAGAGGGAGCTTGGACAAGACCCTGGTTAAGAGGGAGCTTGGGTACATTCCTTTTATGGAATGGGTTGGTTATCGTTGGTTAAGGAGAGACAAATATGGCTCTCTACTTCATGTGTCATGCACTAGACCAGGACTAACAGCCGTAAGTCATAGTGAAGGCCATGAGGAGATATGGACACATCATTCTTGTCTTCACTTTCCAAGAAAGAATGGAGGATTGGGTCAGCATCTAGCATCCAATACTCTTCAAGGATGTGGTAGGGCATCCAAGGTAAGAGTAGTCGTAGAGGACCAATATTCTTTGAGGACTGGGAATCCAAGATAAGAATATTCCTAGAAGGGCATACTAGTGAGAATCTGGGTGGGGTATGTACCTTGAGAGACATTGATAATGGTGTCTATAAGTCACTGGTCAAGCCAGCATTGTGCTCTGATCTTATGGAGAGATGGAGTTGTTAGTCAAGGCCTTATTATGTGACAATGTTGGATGATATAATGCTAAACAAATGGGTTGCCAATCTGACTCTTCTTATGAAAACTTTTCAAAGGATGTATTGTCCATGTATCGGTAGTCAATTATGAATACCTCTCTAGTTAAGAGGGAGTGTTGAAAGTTGTAACTCTTTTCGGTCTTCATAATTGTATTTGGCTCAAAAGAAAAGAAAAAGAAATATTTTTGTAAAAAGAAAATTAATTATTTTTAGAATGGGTTTTTTGCCCATGGTCATTGGTCCTAGGTCCAGCACCCATTGTGTGCTCTAGGGATTTGGTATTGAGTCAAAGTCAATGTAATAATGTAACAAGACCCATTGGGCAGTTGTATCAAGAAAACGAAATAGTGTAAGAAGTGTCTAGAAAGGACCAGGTCGGCCAACCCTTCAAGTCGGCTCAAAAGAGACTCTTCTTGCCCAACAAAAGCCTATATAAAGAAGGTGACTTTGACCTCTTAAATTATACTCACTCGGCATATATTCCTATTGTGTTATCTGTGGCTAAAGAATAGTGCAAGTGTCCTAGGAGAGGACTAGAAGATCAGCGAAGAAAGGAGGAAGGACGGACAGTTTGATCTCTGAAGTTTTGCTCCCCCATGCAAATTTTTTGTGGTCCTAGGGTTTCCACAAGCCTGCGTTCTATAGAAGACAGTGGCAAAATTCGTTGTAGAAATTGATATCTTGTTGGGTGGCTGACTTGATCATGGTAAATTGGTCTTGTGCCTTGGGTCTTGGAAGTCTCCTTTTCAAAAGATTCTATAAGAAGTTCTCTGGGCTTTCCCTAGTTAAGGGGTTTTTCCCTGGCTTGGAGCCTATCTTTGGTGTTCTCTTATCGTTTTGATCTTCTTCATTTGGCATTTATTTCATGATAAAAAGAACACAATAATGATAATGAAGTAACTATATGTCACAAATAAGTCATTGTTTAAGAGAAATCATCTTACCCTAATGATTTCCCAAGATTTCTCAACACCCTCAACCTCAAGAGCTCTCTTGGCTCCATTCCCAACTTGGGAGCTCAAACAAGAGGGAAGAGCATAGTTCAGTGCTCTTGATCATCCATGACTGCCCCCACCAGGAAGGGTCACATCCGTCAGTCCATTCTGCTCTCTGAATACCAAGAACTTCCCTTTCGACAAAGGCTTGTAAGTATGTCAGCTATCTGATCTTCAGTTGCAATATGACAGAGTCTTACCGCTCCTCTCTGCACCATATCCCAGATATAGTGATATTTGATCTCAACGTGCTTGGACTTGTCATGGAACACAGAATTTTCTACAAGTTGAATCCCACTCTTATTGTCATAGTATATTACTGTCATATCTAGCACATGCTCAAACAGCTCTCCAAAGATTTTTCTCAGCCATACTACCTCATAGCTAGCCATGTTAGCAATGATGTACTCGGCTTCAACCATGTTAAAGGCTACAAACTTTTGTTTTTTGTTCATCCAAGATATCATGGCAGATCCCAAGCTAAAGCAGTGTCCATATGTGTTCTTTCTATCAGCAAAGTTACCAGCCCAATCAACATCAGAGTACCCATGTAGTCTCACATATCGGGCAATATATCTCAATCCAAGATTGATGGTCCCATGCAAGTATCTCAGCACATGCTTTGCAACAATCCAATGTGCATGTGATGGCTTAATCGTATATTGGCTCAAAGTATTGACCGCAAAACATATGTTTGGTCTAGTGTTCACTACGAACATCAGTGCCCCAATCAATTGTCAATATGGATTAGCCAAATGAGGTCCTGTAGCTTCACCACATAACTTTTTGAAATTCATTTCCATTGGCATGTTCTTGGACTTACATTTTGTCATACCAAATCTTTCCAGAAGCTTGACAACATATTTTCCCTGAGAAAGGAAACTCTCACCAGGTCTCTGCCATACATCTAGACCCAGAAAGTAGTGCATCAAGTGAATATCTTTCATTTCAAATTCAGAACCTAACACACTCTTACATAGGAGGATAAGAAGTTCTCCACCAATCAGGAATAAGTCCTCAACATATAATACCTAAATCAAAGGCATACCTTGGACTGTCTTGCAGTAGAGGTTTAGATCAACATTGCTTCTGGTAAAACCAAGCTTCATCAAGAATCTATCAAGGGGGGCATACCAAGCTCTTGGGGCTTGCTTCAATCCATAGAGATTTTTCTTCAATCTACAAATGAGTTTTCATGTCATGCACTTTAAACTTTAAAGCCTTGTGGTTGCTCCACAAATACCTCTTCCTTGAGGAATCCATGTAGAAAAGCAATTTTCACATCCATTTGGTGAAGAGTCCATTCTTGGCTAGCAACTACATCCACAATGGATCAGATGGTAGTATATCGAGCAACAAGTGCAAAAATCTCATCATAGTCTTCTCTCTCTTTTTGAGAGAACAAACCCTCTAGCCACAAATCTAGCTTTATATTTTTCAACACTCCCATCTGCACATGTTTGATTTTAAACAACCATTTGGAAGTCACAATAGACTTACCTTTGGGTCTTGGAACTACTTCCCATACATCATTATGTATGATGGACTCATATACTTGAGCCATTGCATCTTTCCATACTTGATCTTTCACTGCTTCTTGAAAAGTGCATGGCTCAACCTGAATAATGTTGCTCATGGCTATAATGTATGCTTGAAAATGGCAAGGTTTCTTGCTTTCTCTAAACGTTCCTCTAGGGGCAGAATGTCTATCAGCATCTTGTAGAGTGTCACAAAGCCATAATGGCCTCTTTCTAAAAGGAGGATCACTTGGAGGGATCCAAGGAGTCCATGGGCTCCATGGGTTCATCCGCAAGATCAGGCTTAGGCTCAGGATCTTCTTGAGCACCCAAGGCATGCTGACTTTCAACATTAGCAAGAGGAGGAGGAGGGTCTTTTGCCTTTCCAAGAGTTGCATCTTCATCAAATGTTACATCCTTGCTAAACTCTATAGTTCTTTGAACAGGAACGTATATTTTGTAAGCTTTCGAATTTTCACAATAACCAACAAGTGTACCTTTCTTACCTGACGCTTCTAGTTTGTTCATCTTTTCCTTTGGCACATGAAAGTAGACAGGACAACCAAAGATCCTCAAGTGCCCAATGTCAGGCTTTTCACCAACGAAGACTTCTTCAAGAGTCTTGTTCTTTAAGGCTTAGCGTGGAGATCTATTTTGGACATAGACAGCAGTCTTAACAGCTTCTCCCCAAAGAAACTTTAGTAGCTTCTGATCATGCAACATAACTTTGATTGTTTCCATGACGGTTTTGTTCTTTCTTTCAGCCACACCATTTTGTTCTAGGTTATATGGTACGATGGTCTCTTTCCTTATTCCATCTTCTTTGTAGAAATCAATGAAATCATTTGAAGTGAATTCTCCTCCATTGTCAGATCTAAAGATTTTGATTTTCTTTCCAGTTTGTTTTTCTACCAGAGCTTTAAGGTCTTTGAACATGTTAAATGCTTGACTTTTGTTCTTCAAAAAGAAAATCCAAGTTTTGCAAGGAAAATCATCCACAAAGATTATATAATACAAGTAGCCACCAAGAGAAGTTACAAGCATAGGTCCACATAAATCAGAATGTACAAGATGAAGTACTTGATTGGTTTGCTTTTGCTTGAAGGGAATGGTCCCTTTACATGCTTTCCACCTACGCACCCTTGGCAAACTCCATCATTATCCAATCTAATCTTCGGCATTTTTAAAACCATCTTTCTCACATGGGGCAATGCTTTATAGTGCAGATTGGGGAATCTTCGGTGCCAAAGTTCACATTGATGATTGTTGTCATGAATCAGCGCATGCATTGATCTTCCATTGACTTTATAGAAAACTTCAAATCTCGATCCTAGAGTGAAGGCATCTCTCATGTTAGATCTCATTGGCCAAGTGAGAACTTTTCCATTTATGAAAGCAACTTTCATTCCTTTATCTTCTAAAGCAAATATAGATAAAATATTCTTTTTCAAATCGGGTACATTAAAAACTTCTTGAAGAGATATAGTTTTACCTTCATCCAAATGAAAAGAAACAAAACCAGATCCCCTTATAAGATATGTAGAGTTATCTCCAAGTATGAATTTCAAATCCGTCTCCCTCTCAACTAGATTTGAGGGAACTTCTTTATAACCAGGAAAGTGCCTTAAAGCACCACTATCAACCAACCAGTTATTACAACAATCTACAGAAGAGGAACTAGAAAAAGCATAAACAAGAAAGTACTCTTATTGCGTCTCAGTTGCATTATTATCATACCTTGGGTTCCTTGAAGTCTTGGAAGAATGGTGGCTTTCTTTCCGAACAGGAGGAGCTTTTCTTCTTCTTCTATAATCAAATATGAAGTTGTTGCTAAGATTGTTGAAGTTGGATCTTGGTGCTCTTTTGTTTTCAGGATAGTCATGGTCATAGTTGCCATCCTTATGGCAGTTGTAGCATTGAACTTCTAATAAGACCTTATTCCATTTATATGGCAGTTGTAGCATTGAACTTCTAATAAGACCCTATTCCATTTATAGGAACTATTGGATCTAGGAGCAAGCTTTCTTGAAAAATGATGACCTCTTCTTCCTTTTTGCTTCTTTCCTTTGACAACCAAGGCAGTAGGTTCTCCCTCTTCATGCTTGGGAATTCTTCCTCTAGAAATCATTATGTCCTCTTCTCGACTACACTTTCCCAGGAGCTCATCAAATGTGGGAAACTTATCATTGTTGTTGATCGTAGTAATAAAAGTCTCCCAAGTGGGAGCAATACCTCCAAGCATAACCAACACCAGCGCTTTATCAAATACAATTTCACCAGCAGTTAAGAGTTGATCCTTGATTTTTGATATCCTCATGAAGTATGTTTAAATGGTCTCTCCTCTGTTCATCTTAATGTCCTTGAGTTGATTCTTCAAAGCAAGGATTTGACTCAAGCTGTTTACTTGATACACTCCACTCAGCTTGTCATACATTTCCTTAGATTTCTTCAAGTTGGAGACATAGGTGATGAGATGGTCTCCAAAAGAATCAATGATAATCTTTTAAGCCTGGACCTCTCCTTTCTTGTATCTAGCCTTGATAGTCGCAGTCAAATTTTCTGGTGGTTTTGCTACCTCACCTTCAACATATTCTAGTACAGCATGTTCCTCAAGAGTAATATCCAATCTTGCCTTCCATGGTAAAAAATTCAACTTCTCTTCATTCTTGAAGTAAGAAGAAGACATCTTGATCTAGTCAAACAAATTTCAGTAGCAAGAAGAAGCAGCAAGTGATATTTCAGCACTAAATAGGAGGAGCAAGTTATTTTTCAACGGAAAATAGGAGGAGCAACAAGTGATATTTCAACAAAAAATAGGAGCAGCAAGTTATATTTCAGCAAAAAGTAAGAGCAATAAGTGATATTTCAGCAGAAAATATAAGGATGATAGCTCTTATCTTCTTGGGCTTGTCTTCACCAAAGCTCTGATGCCATGTTAAAATTCTGATGTTTTATGTCATAACAATTACTTATTCCAAAACTTCTTTTTGTTGCAATATTAGTTAAGCAAATGTAAATAGAACATAAACCAAATGCACAATTGAAAACATCCAAGACCGAGACAAGACAAAGATAGTTTAGGTCCTGTTGACCACTACGTGTCAACGACCCATAGCAGTACACCACCTTTTTTCACAGAATGGATAGCGTTTGATCAATGTGTCCATGTCGTTCGACTATCATCATCAGCGTGATCAAGTTATATTGTAAACCCAGTCTACATGTGTAAATTGTAAATAATCTCATTAGATCTATGTCATATATGTAATTGCCTATGTAAACCTAATTTTTTGGTGATGATCTACATTCCGGAAGGTTTTTTGTCTCACCGATCTATGATCACCAGAGTTTTCCTTCAACCTTACCCCAAAGCTGGAATGGATTTTGTCATTAGAATCTTAGGGGAGTCCTAGTGTATTAGATCGAGTCTATGCAAAAGTGATTTGGGAATAATCCTAACTATTTGGTTAGGTTATTTTATTACAAATTGCTTGATCTGCTAGATTAAGTTTGTGTCGCAAAACTAGGTAGTCTATGAGGGTCTATATTAAATGGATTTTCCCCCTTGAGATGTAAAAATGTAAAAATCATGATGTAAAATGTCTTTAAGGTTAGAAAAATAATTTATCCCCTCATAAGTCCTAGGTCCTAGGTAAATTTAAATTTTCCAAACGCTGAATTTGAGGGCCCTTTAAAAAAACTTAAATATTAAAAGGTCAAGGAACTAAGATTAATTGATTATTTTGCTAAAAATTTATGCCCTTGGTCCCTAAGATTAAGTCAAAGTCAAAATTTTGAGGAAATTAATTCAAAATTTTAATTTTTGAATTAATTAAAACACATCTAATTGATAATTTCAAATTTCCTCAATAATTTAAAATTTCGACGGATGAGATTAAAAGAAATTTTGATCCTCATCAACGGTCGAGATCACTTTGACAAGGATCACTCGAACTAGTTGTTGGAAGATTTGTCTTTAAATAGGAAGTCAGTTTTCAGTTGAGATCATTCGATCTTGGAGTCGTGTGCTAAGTGAAAGCTATCTTGTAATCGTTTTTCATGTGCAATAAAGAAAGACTTTGGGGTTAATTTCTGATGGTGTTACTCTTCGTGGAAATGTTGTAAGATGTTTTATTTTCATGCATAGATTTCCTTTCAACCACTGATGATAGCTTTATGAAGAGTGATTTAAGCACAAGTATCTTGTTTGATCACTAGAGGTTTGAATGGTAGTTTAAATTCTGAATATAATGACAGGTATCTCCATTAGATCTGAATTTTATTGACGTTTTCTCTCTCTACGTTAATGATTGAATCGAGTTGTGTCGGAAATTTTTGATTTTGAGATCATCGGGCGTTTAGGGAAGTTTTCAATTGGACCAGCCAACTCCCGATCAACATTTTCTGAAGGGCCTAGCATGATTGAATCCCAGGCTTGTCATTAGAACTTCCATTGTTGATGCAGGAAGGGTTTTCTCTGAAACACCTCACTTTAAAATTAAAATTTAAAAAAAAAAATATGTGTGGCATAATGATAGATCTAGCTACTTAGAACCTTCAGCTTGTAATTACTATAATTATTTAACTAGGTTTTTTTGGGGGTTTTAATTTCATCATTGTATATTTTGTTTCTAGGTGTTTTGTTTTTGTCATCACAGGTTGCAGATCTGAAGGAGAATTCTTGTTTGAAGCCAGATCTAGGCTCTGGAGAATAAGATCTGGCCTCAGAATCAGCTCTTGCAGGGATATTTATTCCAGATCTGGAAAAAAATTTGTGGGGTTTTCAACTGACAAATTTGAAGCAAAAGGATTTAAATTTTTTTTTAAGATTTCTGAAGAAATTTGAGGGTTTTCTAGGCCATCTGTCAGATGCTGCCTGGGGTTTCATTTTTGTTGCAGAAAATTTTTGAAATCTTTTTTCAAGGCAAACTGTGTAAAACCCTTGCTTGTCTCGCTACCCATTAGATCCACGGCTCATCATCGCAGTTTTGTCCTCTCTGTCATATCAGTCTTCTCTCAACTCCTCACGCACCCTCATTCTGCACTTGTCCCATCTCTCTATAGCCTTATCCATGCTGCCAGTTGTTGTTTCTTCCCTCACGCTACTTCCTCCCTCGCTGCCCAAATCCCACACCATTTTGTCCACACCTCTTCCTCTTCCTCAACTAGTTCATCTCCACGTAGTACACTGCTCGCTCCAGCATCACTGACAAACCCTGCCTTACCTGAGGACAGATCAACACCGACATTCATTGCAATTATCCACCAATCTAGACTCATCGCTAAACTTTGTTATGCCTTTTGGAGAAATAAATATCCTGATATAGCCAATTTCATGCATTTAATTAACCTAATCGGTTGGATTTGTTCAGAAATGTGTATCCATTGCTGATAATAGCATATCCATTGGAATCTCACATATTCGTGGATAATTGCATTTTGGTTGATGATAACTCGCATATCGTGGGCAGTTAATTCACATTCCCAGCAGTGGTATTCCGCATATTCGCATGTGGCAAATCGCATATTCAGTGTAAATTGGCGTATTCACGAATAATCCCATTTTCATTCCTAATAATTCGCATTTCCTCCTCAACCTGGCATCCGCACTCCTTCAAAGTCGTCGTCTCAGCACTCAACCCGCAGTGGTCTTCCGCTGCCTCCTTGTCTGCTCCATCCCTTCCGTCTGCAGCGTCTGCACCTCACGCAAACACAGCCCTTCCCTTGCCAGCCCTGCTCGCTCCTCCTCATCACCTGCACACACACACACAATACGCTTTGATTTTTTTTTTTTTTATTGTATGTTTTGATTTCAGGCTTAGGGATAGGGTAAATTCTAGTTCATCGTAAGTTATTTTCATTGTGGTGTTCCTTTTTAGCTTAGGTTTTAGTTTAGATTTATTTCGGTTTTGTTGTTTATATTCTTTAGGTTAGATAGGTAAGTTTAGATTTTCGTTAGGTTTGATAATTTTATTTTATTTTTTTATTTATTTGGAATCTAAGAAAATTATAAAATATATATATATATATATATATATAATATATATATATATATATAATATATATATAATAAAAAGAGTTAGATTTGAGCTTTCCTTTCATTTGTTTTATTTTGATTTTTATTTGTTTAGATTTAGAATTATTTTATTTTTATTAATTTATAACAAACAAACAAACAAACAAAAAAATTGACTTTATTTTGGTCACATTACAAAATCTTGATAAATCATTTACTGCATATTGAAAAAGGTTTTTTCAAGGATAAATTCTAAAGGTGAATTTTTGTGGTATTCATATTTGTCATAGTTAAATGTGCTTAAATTCTTATATTTGAGGATTAACTACTTGAAAATGGTAAATTTCTTAGATTTTGGATTTCTAAGCATAATCATTTAATTTCTAAGATCTAAATTGGTTAGCACTTAAATTTCGTGGTTATTTAAAGTATTTGTATCTCTTGAAATTTAATTTGCTAGAATATTTTGCATCTAGCAGAATTAATCATTGCTTGAATATCTTTTCATGCTCATTACATGTTAGATGTTTGGCAAATATTTTCAGGCAATCATTAATTATTTTCTAAGCAACATTGGATAATCATTTACTTGGATCTTTGACTCCGTAAGGCACTAGTATTAATCATTTAAAAACTAATCAAATTCTAAATCTTGTTAAGCCTTGATCAGGTATTTGATTGCCTCACTGTGTCTCCTGAGCCGGTTGATTCCCAACTGGTTCTTCTTCATCCCATTTATCCATAGGGTCTACCCCCCTTAGCTTGTGTAGGGAGACAGCTTAAACGAAGAGATTGGGGATCAGGGTGACAATCCCCGATCTGAGCGTTGTCGCGGTGCCTGGACACTCTATGCGACAACATTTTTTGATGTCGTTGCCGGAGAGAGAGTTCTTTCTGTCCTTGGTTTATTCGACATTCATCTGATTTCTTTCCTCTCATCCTTTCGTCTCTTGCCAGGATAAGTTTCTTGTCCTTGGCTCCTTGCTTTTTGGTTCTTCCATGTTAGACATTTTGTCTGGGTGGCAACCCCACTTCATCTATCTTCTGCAAGAGTGTATACTAGAAGACATCCAAGTAGTTTGGTTAATCTTGCTCCTGATCCTGAAAGGACTCTCAGAGTACGATTACACAAACTCTCTTCTCATACCCTTCTTGTTAATCTTGGACAAGAAGCCCTCTCTGATATCCATTTGCTTTTTACTAGCCCAGTCAAGCACGACATCATGGACATATTCACCCTGTGTGATTATGCTAACATTCAAGGTTATCCCAGTGACATTTCAAAGCATGGAATGGATAAGTTGCCTATCTTTCAGGGCAATAATGCAATTAGCGCTATTTCTCATCTAAAATCTTTTAGTTCATAGGTGGGTAAGTATGCAAGGGTTATTGATTTTAATCTTGAAGATGTAAATATGACCCCTTTTGTTCTTACCTTGGAGGAGGATGCTTTAGATTGGTTTACGGAAAAGCCTCAAAACTCATTTGATTCTTTGCAATCGATTGTTAATGCCTTTAAGGAAAAGTATGGAGATAAGAGAGAAGGAATGCATCTCGTAAAAGCTATCAGTATCATAAAAAAGAGAGAGAATGAGACTGCAGAAGAATTTAACAAGAAGTTTAATGATATTATTAAGGAATTACCTCAAGATTATAAACCTACCGACAAATCTCTTCGAGACTTTTATATTGATGCTTTTAGCCCTGAGCCCTCTTACAAGCTAAGACGTGCTAAACTTCCTAATTATAGGGATTGTCAAGCTTTAGCAGTAGAGCTTGAAACAGATAAGGCAACATCTGGGAAGTCTAAAATCCTAGGTTTTGATAGGGCTTCAATGAAATTGAAAGAACCTAAAGGAAAAGAGGTTCAAGAACCTAATAACGACCTTGTTCAGAAATTGTTGCAAAAGATTGAAAGCATGGAGATTAACCAAGTGAAATTAACCTCTAACCATGCTAAGGAAATAGCAACTTTGCAGAATAGGTTGGTCCAAATGGAAAGAACCCAAACACAAAATTTCCAGCCTAGAAAAAATAATAATAATCGGAATATAATTAGCAGAAGAAGGATCAATCAAGTGAGCAGAGACCACCTAATCTGCTTGAACACACTAATGCCTTACTGTCGGGCTTGTGATGCTCTTCATGAGGAGACTACTTGCCCCATCGTTAGAAGAATTTTGGATAATGGAATGTTTGGGGCAGGTAATCAAATAAATGTCGTTGGTAAAGAGTTTCCTTTATCTATGAAAGATTGGATGGAAGTTAAGGAAAACAATCGAGATGTTATCCATCCCGCATCAGCTTTTAGTATAAATAATTTTGGGAATGAAGTGGGAATGAAGATGATATCATGGTTAAATTATATGGTCAAAAACCTTCTCGAGAGCAAATCATGGAAATTGCTAAAGATAAGGGTTTAACTTATCAAAGAAGGGATAAAGATCAAAGTGATTATCAAATTCCCCCTCGAATTTTTAACCCATGTTCAAACTCTGGATTAGATGTCGATTTCGGAAGTTGGTTTAGTAATGCAAAAATCTGGGTTCCTGTCTCCGAGATTGTGAAAATTCCTTCCCAAAGAGCTAAATTACTAAAATCTATTGAAGGTACTCAAGTAAATGTTTCTCAACAAAAAGCCCCAGAGGTTGATTATCAGGATGCTCCTATATATTTGCAAAGTTTAGATTCGAATAACAAGGATCATTAGCCTTTCTTTATTACTTTGATGGTTAATGGATATAAATTGAATAATTGCATGTTGGATTCTAGCGCGTCAGCTTGTGTCATGACTAAGAGGGTCATGGAATAGCTTAATTTAAGAGTTTCTAGGCCTTACTACAAATATATGTGCCATGGATTCTAAGAAGATTAAGGTCCACGGTCTAATCAAGGATTTACAGGTTCATTTATCAGTTTACCCTGACATTATGATTGTTATGGACATTGTTGTTGTTGATGTGCCTGATGCTTGGGGTGTGCTTTTATCTAGAAAATGGGCCTCTGATCTAGGAGGGAGTATTCAAATGAATTGGTCATATGCTACAATTCCTTCTCCTAGAGGTGATGGATTTGTAAGACTTAATAGAGAGCCCGAGAGAAGATTCCATGTTGAAGACCCTAAAAGACCTCATAATGAGATAATTAAAGAACAATCTGACATTGGGAATTATGCTATCATGTCTAATTTCATAGTTCTTCCCAATGATAAGGTTGATAAAAAGATTAAGGATCTCAATGATAAAGTTTGGTACATGTATTTTGATGGTGCATCGTCTAGACATGGTAAAGGTGTAGGAATAGTATTAAAATCACCTCTTGGTCATATTTTCAAGTTTGCCTATCAATTGGAGTTTGAAGAAACCAACAACGTCGCTAAATTTGAAGCTTTATTGTTGGGTCTTGAGTTGGCAAAGGCTTTAAGAATTAAGTTGCTTAGTAGCAAGGGGGATTCTGGCTTAATTATCATGCAGCTTAAAAATAAATTTACATATAAAAATCAAAGATTAAGGAATTATCGAAATGTTGTATGGGATACTATGGAATAATTTGATGCCCTCGACTTGGAGGCTATCCCAAGAGAGTAGAATAATTTGGAAGATGAGCTTGCTGTAGCTGCTTCTACTTTGCAGTTATCTGATGGGCTAGTTAAGGATAAGGTAAAAATGGAAGTTATATTTAGGCTTTCTGTTCTAGATAGCTCAAAGCATTGGCAAGTTTTTGATGATGAAAAACAGGTGATTCATTTTCTTGAAAATTTGGATGAGTTTGAAAATTTTCGGATAGATTCTAAGGAGGATGGATCTGATGATCATGAACATGTCATAAATCCTACTCCTAGGATTGTGGTTTCTTTAGAACAACACTTTCATCGACATGATGCCACAAAGTTGAGAGAGGAAAATAAAATGGATCCAGGCAAATACATCGAGGTAAACATTGGTACTTCTAGGGATCCAAAGATTGTTAAAATTGGTAAGGGTACTAATGTTGAAGAAAGAAAAAATTTAACCAATTTACTCTGTGAATATCGGGATGTTTTAGCATTTTCTTATGATGAATTAAAAGGTTATAGGGAAGATGTCTTGAAGCATACAATCCCTTTGAAAGATGAAAATGCTAAACCCTTTCATCAAAAGCTTAGGCAAATTAATCCTAAGTTAGCCCCCTTGGTTCAAAAGGGGCTTTCAAAGATGTTTGCAGCAGGGATTATTGCTCAGACGAGGCATTCAACATGGTGTTCCAACCTAGTGATTGTTAGGAAAAAGAATGGTAAAATAAAACTTTGTGTCGATTTTCGAAACCTTAATCTAGCATGTAAGAAAGATAATTACCCTTTGCCAAACATGGAGACTATGTTGCAAAGAGTAATTGGTTCTGGTGATGTCATTGCTAGATGATTTTTCTGGATATAATCAGGTATGGGTTAAGAAAGAGGATTGTCACAAAACTACATTCACCACACCAAGGGGTACTTTCAAATATATCAGAATGCCGTTTGGATTAACCAATGGTGGGGCTACGTTTCAGAGGCCATGGATTATGCCTTCAAAGGTTTAATTGGGAAATTTATCGAAATCTATCATGATGATCTTACTGTTTTTTCTAAGGATGGGATTAGTCATATAAGTCATCTTAGGCAAGTTTTTGATAGATGTAGAGAGTACGGGATTTCTTTAAATCCAGCTAAGTCTGTTTTTGGAGTAACTGAATGGAAATTACTTAGTCACATCATTTCTAAAGATGGAAACAAGATTGATCCTGAAAGAGTTGAGGCAATGAAAAAGATTCCTCTTCCCCATAATCTTAAGTCCCTTCAGCCTTTTCTTGGAAAAACAAATTTTCTTAGAAGGTTTATTCCAAATTACGCAGAAGTAGCTAGGCCTATTCAAAGTCTTCTGAAGAAAGATGTAAAATTTGTTTGGCAAGAAGACAACAAAAAGGCTTTTCAGGAAATCAAAGGCGCTATTGCAAGAGCCCCTATTTTAGTTAGTCCTGATTACTCTAAGGATTTCATGATTTTCTCTTTCACTTCTGAGAATACCATTGCTGGTGTCTTATTGCTAAAAAATAAAGATGGTCATGAGCAGCCTATTGCCTTCATGAGTAGAGCGCTTCAAAATTCTGAATTAAAGTACAATACCATGGAAAAGCAAGCCTATGCCTTAGTCAAATCTCTTAAGCATTTCAAAACTTATGTGGGTTATTCTAAAATCATTGCTTTTATCCCACATTTTGCTATTAAACATATATTAACTCAAACTGATTGCTTGGGGAATCGTGCTATGTAGGTTACTAAAATACAAGAATATGATTTAGAGATTAGACCCACCAAGTTAGTCAAGGCCAAGGCTTGGCTCAAATGATGACCGGAGGTAATGAAAAAGCTCTTGGTTTGATTTGTCTTAACGATTCATCTTTGCCTGAGCCGCAGAGATTAGGAGAGCATGAGTGGTACAAGGACATTGTTTATTAACTCATAAATCTTACATGTCCTAACCATTTAGTCGCTCATAAGAGAAGGGCTCTTAGATTAAAAGCCACTAAGTATTGCCTCATGAAGGATGACCTTGGATGGAGAAATCCTGAGGGCATTGTACTTAGGCGTGTTGATGAAATTGAGTCCAAGAAATTAGTTTTTGAGTTTCATTCAGGATTTTGAGGTGGTCATTATGCTGCTAGAACTACTGCCCACAAAATTCTGAGAGCTGGTAATTATTGGCCTTCGATTTTCTCTGATGTGCATAAGTTTGTTAGAAGTTGTCAAGCCTGCCAACTATTCACTGGGAAACAGAAGCTTGTTGCCTTGCCCTTACTACCTATCGTTGTGCAAGCACCTTTTCAGCATTGGGTTCTAGACTTCATCGGGAAGTTTCATGAAAATTCTAGCAATGACTACTCATGGATTTTGACTGCTACCGATTATTTCACTAAATGGGTTGAAGCCATCCCTGCTAAGAATGCCACTAAAAAGGTCATAATGGATTTCATTGAAAATAATATCATTACTAGATTTGGTTTTCCTGCTAAGATCACTACTGATAATGCCAAGGCTTTTAGTTCTTCAGAATTTTCGTCTTTTTGTTTCAAGTATGGCATTGCCTTATCTCATTCATCAAATTACTATCCTCAGGGTAATGGTCTTGCTAAATCAAGTAATAAAAATCTCATAACCATTATCAAAAAGATAGTAGGAGATAATAAAAGATCTTGGGATAGCAAAATCAAGTATGTGTTATGGGTAGATAGGATTACTAAAAAGAAAGCTACTGGGAAAAGTCCCTTTGAATTAGTTTATGGCTTGGATGTAACTTTACCTGTGCACTTGAAATTGCCAACATATCAACTCCTTCAGCATTTTTCAACTAATAAAGATGTTGTTCAAAATAGAATTGATCAAATTGTGGACTTGGATGAAGCTCGTAGGACAGCTTTTGATAATATATGTAAAAGTCAATCTAACATTAAGAAAAGCTTTGATAAATCATCTCGATCTAGATCTTTGTAGGTTGGAGATATGGTGCTCCTTTGGGATCGCAAGAATGAAAAAACGGGAAAACAAAAGAAATTTGACAGTTTGTGGCCTAGACCATACATTATTCAAGACATTGCTGGAACAAACTCATTCCACTTGAGCAGATTGGATGGCAAACCACTTGACTTACCTGCAAATGGCCAAATGCTCAAGCTATTCTTCAAAGATGACATCTGATGCCATGGTGCATCCTCTGTATTGTATTTCTAACCCTACTCCTTGTCTTTTCAGCATTTCATTTCTGTTTTAGGATTAGATTTACTTTTCATGTTACTAGATAGTTAATAAATGAAGAACTTATATAATTCTTGTGCTTAATGTTATATGATGATTTTTGGATGGATGCTACTTATGTTTTGTTGTGTGTTGCATGGATGCAGATTTTGGATTCTCACATTCCTACAGTGCAGCAACATCTCCCCAAGTAGAGCCAGATGTTGACCACTACGTGTCAACGACCCATAGCAGTACACCCCCTTTTTTCGCAGAAGGGTAGTGCTTGATCAATGTGTCCATGTTGTTCAACTATCATCATCAGCCTGATCATGTTATATTGTAAACCCAGTCTACATGTGTAAATTGTAAATAATCTCAGCAGATCTGTGTTATGTATGTAATTGCCTAGGTAAACCAAATTTTCTGGTGATGATTTACATTCCGAAAGGTTTTTGTCTCACCGATCTATGATCACGAGAGTTTTCTTTCAGACTTACCCCAATGCCAAAATGGAATTTGTCATTAGAATCTTAGGGGAGTCCTAGTGTGTTAGATCGAGTCTATGTAAAAATGATTTAGGAAAATCCTAACTATTTGGTTAGGTTATTTTATTACAAATTGCTTGATCTGCTAAATTAGGTTTGTGTCGCAGAACTGGGTAGTCTATGTGGGTCTATATCAAATGGGTTTCCCCCTTGAGATGTAAAAATGTAAAAATCATGATGTAAAATGTCTTGAGAGTTAGAAAAATAATTTATCCCCTCATAAGTCCTAGGTAAATTTAAATTTTCCAAAGGTTAAATTCGAGGGTCCTTTAAAAAAATTAAATTTTAAAAGGTCCAGGGACTAAGGTTAATTGATTATTTTGCTAAAAATTTATGCCCTTGGTCCCTAGGGTTAAGTCAAAGTCAAAATTTTGAGGAAATTAATTAAAATACATTTAATTGATAATTTCGAATTTCCTCAATAATTTAAAATTTCGACGGATGAGATTAAAAGAAATTTTGATCCTCATCAACGATCGAGATCACTTTGACAAGGATCACTCGAACTAGCCGTTGGAAGATTTGTCTTTAAATAGGAAGTCAGTTTTCAGTTGAGATCATTCGATCTTGGAGTCGTGTGCTAAGTGAAAGCTCTCTTGTAATCGTTTTTCATGTGCAATAAACAAAGACTTTGGGATTAATTTCTGATGGTGTTACTCTTCGTGGAAATGTTGTAAGATGTTTTATTTTCATGCATAGATTTCCTTTCAACCATTGCTAATAGCTTTATGAAGAGTGATTTAAGCACAAGTATCTTGTTTGATCACTTGAGGTTTGAATGGTAGTTTAAATTTTGAATATAATGGCTGGTATCTTCATTAGATCTGAATTTTATTATCATTTTCTCTCTCTCCGTTAATGGTTGAATCGAGCTGTGCAGGAAATTTTTGATTTTGAGATCATTGGGCGTTTGGGGAAGTTTTCAATTGGACCAGCCAACTCCCAATCAACATCTTTTGAAGGGCCTAGCTTGATTGAATCCCAGGCTTGTCATTAGAAATTCCATTGTTGATGCATGAAGGGTTTTCCCTAAAGCACATCACTTCAAACTTAAAATTAAAAAAAAAAAAAATAAATAAATAAATATGTGTGGCATAATGATAGATCTGGCTACTTAGAACCTTCAGCTTGTAATTACTGTAATTATTTAACTAGGTTCCTTTTGGGGTTTTAATTTCATCATTGTATATTTTGTTTCTGGGTGTTTTGTTTTTGTCGTCACAAGTTCCAAATCTGAAAGAGAATTCTTGTTTGAAGCTAGATCTAGGCTCTAGAGGGTAAGATCCTTAGAATCAGTGCTTGCAGGGATATTTATTTCAGATCTGGAAAAAATTTTGTGGGGTTTTCATCAGACAAATTTGAAGCAAAATGATTTAACAAAAAAAAAAATTTAAGATTTCTAAAAAAAGTTGAGGGTTTTCCAGGCCATCTATCTGTTGTTGCCTGCGGTTTCATTTTTGTTGCAAAAAAAATTCAATTTTTTTTTGTTAAGGCAAACTGTGTAAAACCCTTGCTTGTCTCGCTACCCATCAGATCTGTGGCTCTTAATTGCAACTTTGTCCTCTCTGTAAGATCAGTCTTCTCTCAACTCCTCACACAGCCTGTCCGCACCCTCATTCTACATTTGTCCCATCTCTTTGCAGCCTTATCCACGCTACCAGTTGTTATTTCTTCCCTCACGCTGCTTCCTCCCTCGTTGCCCAAATCCCACACCATTTTGTCCACACCTCTTCCTCTCCCTCAACCAGTTCATCTCCATGCAGTACACTACTCGCTCCAACATCACCGACAAACCCTGCCTTACCCGAGGACGGATCAACACCAACATTCATTGCAATTATCCACCAATCTGGACTCGTTGCTAAACTTTGCTATGCCTTTTGGAGAAATAAATATCCTGATATAGCCAATTTCATGCATATAATTAAACTAATCGATTGGATTTGTTCAGAGATGTGTATCAGTTACTGATAATAGCATATCCATTGGAATCTCACATATTCGTGGATAATCACATATTGGTTGATGATAACTGCAACTAATTTGCATTCCCAGAAGTGGTATTTTGCATATTAGCATGTGGCAAATCGCATATTCAGTCTAAACTAGCGTATTCATGAATAATCGCGTTTTCATTCTTGATAATTCGCATTTCCTCCTCAACTTGGCATCCACGCTCCTTCAAAGCCGCAATCTCAACATTCAACCCGCAACAGTCTTCCGCTGCCTCCTTGTCTGCTCGATCCCTTCCGTCCACAGCTTCTGCTCCTCACGCAAACGCAGCCCTTCCCTTCCCAGCACTGCTCGCTCCTCCACTCCTCATCACCTGCACACACACACAATAGGCTTTGATTTTTTTTATTTATTGTATGTTTCGATTTCAAGCTTAGGGTTAGGGTAAATTCTAGTTCATCGTAAGTTATTTTCATTGTGGTGTTCCTTTTTAGCTTAGGTTTTAGTTTAGATTTATTTCGGTTTTGTTGTTTATATTCTTTAGGTTAGATAGGTAAGTTTAGATTTTGGTTAGGTTTGATAATTTTATTTTATTTTATTTTTAATTTGGAATCTTAAAAAAATCGTAATATATATCTATATATCTATATATATATTATATATATAATATATATATATATATATATATATATAGATATATATATATATATATTTAAAAATAATAAAAAGAGTTAGATTTGAGCTTTCTTTTTCATTTGTTTATTTTGATTTTTATTTGTTTAGATTTAGAATTATTTTATTTTTATTAATTTATAACAAACAAACAAAAAAATGACATTATTTTGGTCACATTAGAAAATCTTGATAAATCATTTACTGCATATTGAAAAAGGTTTTTTCAAGGATAAAATCTAAAGGTGAACTTTTGTGGTATTAATATTTGTCATAGTTAAATGTGCTTAAATTCTTATATTCAAGGATTAACAACTTGAAAATGGAAAATTTCCTAGGTTTTGGATTTCTAAGCATAATCATTTAATTTCTAGGATCTAAATTGGTTAGCACTTAAATTTCGTGGTTATTTAAAGTATTTGTATCTCTTGAAATTTAATTTGCTAGAACATTGTGCATCTAGCGAAATTAATCATTGCTTGAATATCTTTTTATGCTCGTTACATGTTAGATGTTTAGCAAATATTTTCAGGCAATCGTTAATTATTTCCTAAGCAACAGTGGATAAACATTTACTTGGATCTTTGACTCCATAAGGCACTAGTATTAATCATTTAAAAACTAATCAAATTCTAAATCTCGTTAAGCCTTGATCAAGTATTTGATTGCCTCACTGTGTCACCCGAGCCGGTTGATTCCCAGCTGGTTCTCCGTCATCCCATTTATCCATAGGGTCTACCCCCCTTAGCTTGTTGTAGGGAGACAGCTTAAACGGAGAGATCGGGGATCAAGGTGGCAGCCCCCGATCTGAGCATTGTCGCGGTGCCTGGACACTCTATGGGACAACAGGTCCAATAACCACGGCAAAACCCACAAGGGGCAAACCCAACCACATTCTTATTCCATTAGATATCAATTTTTCAACAAAGATACAAAGTACAACAAGAGATCAAGAGAATGACCAAGTTGTTGAAGTTTCTAAATTTACTTAGTTTAGAAACCCTTCATGCACTTTTTCTGATTTATTCCTACCTACCTGTTATTTTTCTTTAACAAGTTATTTACAAAGTAAATACTAAAAATAAAAACCAGTGCATGCTCAACATATTACAGATCAGCAACTAAAAGAAACAAGAACAAACACACCACATGACACCATTATTTTTGTACCAATGTCCCCAGAAAAACCCAATGCGGGAAAACCGGTGCAAATATCTTAGGGTTTTCTTATTAAGCAATATCAAAGTACAATCTAGGTATCATAACTGGCCTACCCAACAGAGAATTTCCTTAGCAGCTATACCTCACAGTTTGAGAGAAATCTCCTGGATAAATCCCTAGAAAACCCTTCTGGAAGCTCCACAGAACAAAACTACTCCTGCAACCCCAGCATCTACCCATTCTAGACTGTGTCTCCGTCTCACGCTAGCCCTACGTCAGCCTTTCTTAGCCTGCGTCAGCTCTGGGAGCCTCAGATTCAGCTACATCAGCCCCTCTGGTGCTCTGTGCAACACTTGGCTACCTCTGCGTAGCCTTGTGTGAGCCTTTGCAGGCTCTGCGTCACCCTCCTTAGCTGTTGCATTGCTCCCCCGGCACTCTGCGTCACCCTCCTTGGTTGTTGCGTTGCTCTCCCGACACAATCTCTGCCTCCTTTGTTCCTTTGTACTCAATGCCCCTCAGCTGCTCTCCCAATCACTGATTCTATCTCTCTTAGCAAACCCCGCTCTAGAGAAAAAAATGATTGATCATCTGGTGTAATCTCCAAGTTAACCTCAAGCCTCCTCTTCTACTTTTCCTCTTGATGATTCAACGGCCGTGATTAAGTCCCTAATCAACGGCTAAGATTAGATCTGGCTTGAACCATGTCTTTTGGACCACTCTAACACAGATTCATATTAATACTCATTAATATTTTATTTTCCCTAAGTTTTAACTTAGGGACTCCATTAAAAATATAAATTATTTTAGTATCTCCTAATCTGTTTAGAATCTGCCCAAACCGTTTCTGGGTATTGGAGATCTCATGTGCCCCAACCTCTCCACCAAATTTCGTGGCTAGAGCACATCTGATGCTACCCCAAATCAACACTCCCTCTGAGCTAGGACTGTGCTCTAGCAATACTCCTCACTGAGTATCACTCTAATCATCCGACATCGGTACTTGTGGTGATGCTAGGCCTTCCTGCCCAAAATCCTCTGCACTGCTACCTCCTGTACTACTGCCCACGGTTCTGCCACTGCCACTGCTGCATTTGTATGACAGCTCCCATTGCATCCATGTCGCTGGTGGTCCTTTCTCCCAGCACTACATCCGCACTGCACCTCCTCTCATCATGCTACATCGTGTTGCCCACTGTTGCACTGCAACTCAGTTACTGAGAAGTAAGTAACTAATCTCCCAACTAACCTCCTTGTTGGGCTAGAAACACCCACTGATGCTGAAGCTCCCTCTGCCACTGACAAGTGATCCCTCTCTCTGACCTCTACGTCGCTGCAACAACTCTCTGCATCTCACACCGTTACACACCTTAATGTGCCTTCCTGCACTGGTGCAACACTACAGTGCCTCTCGCACTGCCACAGCTTGCTAGCTCTGTGTTGTCTTGGCACTCGTGCATTGTAGCTCTCTCTGTCGCTCCATCCGCATCTGTCTCTACCCACTCAGCTAGTCCTACTACACCTCGTCGGGGCTCCTGTAGCAAGATCTAATCCAAGAGGTTAGGTACCTCGAGGATCCTGCCCCTCATCGCATGTAGTCCACCTAACTATAGCTCGATGCCTCCCCACTTCTACTCAAGTCGCGTGTGTGCACTCATGGCATAATCATCGTCTGTCAAAACTTCCTTCTCTGCCTGTGTTGGTGTTGCCATAGTCATGGAAGACTCTCCCTTACTCTTCTTCCTTGGTAACTGGGTCGCATAGTGACCCATCTCCCCACAGTGAAAGCACTTGATCTTGGAGAGATCTTTCTTCTTCCACTTCTCCTGCTTTCCCTCAAGATGCTAGGGCCACACCCTCCTCCTGCTGAACTTTGATCCCTTTGCTGCTGCTACCTGTCTTCGACTGTCGTCTGATCTCTTCCTAGCGAAGAGCTGCCCACATCTCATCCCAAGGTAGGAGAGTCCCTCTGCCTAGGATACTCTAGACAAACACTTCCCAATCTTCTGAGATAGCATTCAGGATTGTCCTCACCATAAGCTCCTGATCCGGTGTCGCTCCTATAGTAGTCAACTGGTCTCAGATCTCATTCAGTCCTCCGAGGAAGGTGTCAATCGATTGACCCTTCTTCATCTGATATGACCTCATCTGGTTCTCGAGCAACATTCTTCTTTGCAGAGAAGTATGTTGGTACAGGTTCTTGAGAGCCTCCCACATCTCAACTGTGATTTCCATCTCGATTATATGTGGTACCACATGATCCTTGACCCCGTCAAGGATAATGCACTTGGCCCTCGCCATCGCCTCCTTGTACTTGTCATTATCATTGGGGTCGATTGGGATAGCTATAACCTTCAAGGCGAAGTTCTTGACATGATTATTGTCAAGCATTGATAAGAATTTGGCCTTCCAGACTGCGAAGTTCGATGTTTCGTCGAGTCTATCCTGGTCTCTTACCCCGTGTAGTGCCATGACACTCCTCTACTTCCCTCCTGGATGTTCTCTAGTCGACTCCTCTGAGTCTCTACTTCCTGTCTAGATGTTCTCTTTTGGACTCCCTCTGAGTCTTGATTTCCCTCCTGGAAATCCTTCTACCGCTTGTCGAGATGCCCCCTACTCTGATCGTCTTGTGCAACTACACTGCTGATCCAGGTTCCTCGGCTAGAAACCCTTGGTAACAACTCCTCTGGCCCTGCTCTGTCAGGTACTTTTCTGACTACAATACCTCACCATCTCCACTCTGCAATATTCCTGCAACCTTCTAGACCCCAGCAACTACCTCTTTGTGAACTGCATCAGCCCCTCTCTACCTCACGTTGTCTCTGCGTCACCCTGGATGGGTGTGCGTCAGCCCTAGGATGCCCTACATCAGCCCTCTAGCCCTCTGCGTCAGCAATGTTGGCCTCTCTGAGACTCTGCGCAGTTCTAGTCTTCTTCTGGATGGCTCTAGCTGGCTCTGCGTCACGCTTCCCTGGCTTTTGCGCTGCTAGAAACAGCTTCTGTCACCTCGAGACAACTATTTTCTGCTGCTATTGCTCCACTCGACTAATGTCTTTTAGTCCTCCTGTGATCTACAATCACACTCTGATACCATGTTGAAGTTTCTAAATTTACTTAGTTTAGAAACCCTTCATGCACCTTTTTTGATTTATTCCTACCTACTTGTTATTTTTTCTTTAACAAGTTATTTATAAAGTAAATACTGAAAATAAACCCCCATGAATGCTCAACATATTACACATCAGCAACTAAAAGAAACAAGAACAAACACACCACATGACACCATTATTTTTGGACCAATGTCTCCAGAAAAACCCAATGCGGGAAAACCAGTGCAGTGATCTGAGGGTTTTCTTATTAAGCAATATCAGAGTAGAATCTGGGTGTCGTAACTAGCCTACCCAACAGAGAATTTCCTTAGCAGCTATACCTCACAGTTTGAGAGAAATCCTGGCTGAAACCCTGGAAAACCCTTTCGGCAGCTCCTCAGCACAAAACTGCTCCTGCAACCGCAGCATCTGCCCAATCTGGACTGCGTCAGCAACTCTCTATCTCATGTTGGCCCTGCATCAGCCTTTCTTGGCCTGTGTTAGCTCAGGGAGCCTCTGCGTCAGCTGCGCTGGCCCCTCTAGTGCTCTGTGCAGCACTTGGCTGCCTCTACGCGACCTTGCGTGAGCCCTTGCAAGATCTGCATCACCCTCCTTGGCTACTGCACTGCTCTCTCAGCACAATCTCTGTCTTCTCTGTTCCTCTATACTCAATGCCCCTCAGCTGCTCTCCTGATCATTGATTCTATCTCTCTTAGCAAAGCCCGCTCTAGAGAATAGAATGACTGATCATCTGGTGTATTCTCCAAGTGACCCTCAAGCCTCCTCTTATACTTTTCCTATTGACAATTCAACGGCCGAGATTAAGTCCCTAATCAACAACTAAGATTAGATCTAGCTTGATCCATGTCTTTTGGACCACTCTAACACAGATTCATATTAATACTCTTTAATATTTTATTTTCTCTAAGTTTGAATGTAGGGACTCCATTAAAAATATTAATTATTTTAACATCTCCTTATCTGTTTAGAATCTATCCAAACCCTTTCTGGGTATTGGAAATCTTATGTGCCCCAACCTCTCCACCAAATTTCATGGCTAGAGCACATCCAATGCTACCCCAAATCAACATAAGTTCACCCAAATCTGAACAAGTTGTAGCATGAAGATTGTTTGTAGCAGCAGTTGATGCAACCACTGAATCAATGTTCAAGTTCTGCTCTTATTCTCCAAGTTACTCTCTCTCACAATCTTCTTCAAGTCTCTCCAACTCTCTCAAGTTTAAATCCTTCTTTCACAATGCACAAGTAGTTAGAATGAGATGATATGAGATACATATAGATAGGAGGATCAACAAATTTTGGTCATAAAGGAGGAGCAATATGGATGCCTTAAGGAGGAGTTACATATGCCATTTTGGGAAGTACGCATGCCTTTGTAACTCATGTCATTAAGGAGGTATGCATGCCTTTGTAACTCATGTCATTAAGGTGTAGGAGGAATCTTTTATGACATGTTTTTATTGTGAGTAAGAGGAATATGACATGTCTTAATGAATGCGTAAGAGAGAGAGTAACGTTTGCATTAATGAAAGCATAAGAGAATCTTTTATAACAAGACTTTAATGAGAGTGAAATGTATCCATTAAGAGAGAGAGAGAGAGAGAGAGAGAGTTATAATGTGCTATGTGAGACATAGGTACAAGGTGATTAAGTGATGAAGGTAAGATGACTTGAAGTTCCTTTTAATAATAATAATGTCATAGTATCACAACGATAATAATAAAGGTAATGATAATATTCATGGTTAAGTCAAAAAATTGAACTATTAAGATTGATTAATGATAAGTTTAGTGATTTTCCGACATCTATACTTGATTCCCAATTAATGCAAGGTGATTTACTATTTTTGGAAATTCATGCTTGAGATGGTAGACGTTACTTTCTAGTTTTGGAAAGTCACTCCAAAATTGTCATAAATGAAATTTTAATTAAGGAAACTCATCCTTGAGCTACCAATTTTCAACAACTAGAAGGGTTCCAACATCTCTAATTACCATAATGAGAAGAGGAAGCACTCGTGGAGGCATGAGTTTCCCCTTTCCTCAACAAACCTTATCCACCCCTCTAGTGTGCATTTTACTTGAACGATTTATCTTTCCTTTTGCAGAGCTTAGGAAACCAAGCTTGCATTATGCTTTTCCAATACACCTTAAAGATGTAATAGTTTCTCGCTCATCAAGGTTGGGACATTCAAGGGTTCCTTTTAGATGTAACATGATATGCCAAGGAATAGGTTGATGGCTAATGAGGGGGTAGAGCTCATACTAGGATTTTTCCCATGCGCTTACTATGTCCCAGCTATCTTTTGTGTTTTCCTTTTCTTTACTTGCAACTTCATATTCCTTTATCATTCTTTCAGTTGCATCAACCTCTTAGTGAAATTATTTGAGCCTTGACTCAAAGATGACGATATAAGGTATCAATAACAATGGCAAATGACAATTAACCCAAAGAACAGATGTGGATAATAAGGGAAACATTGAATGTGGCAAGTATGGATTACCTTGGGCACAATACTTCAATCAGTGCTTCCAATTAGTGTGAAAATTCGCTTGAAATGCGGAAACTGGAAATTATTCTTCTAACTTGTTAATCATTAAATAGTTTATTTTCTACAACAAAGAATGAATAATTCACATTACAGTTTCTTCACAAATAAAACGTCGTGGAAAATAAAATGTTGGAAACTGAGAAAATACTAGCACACACAATAAAATTGACATATTTAGTTTTGGACAAATGTCCCCGGAAAAACCCAATCTCGAAAAATCGAAGCAGCATATGAGGGTTTTATTATTATGTAGCAGTGACAAATTTTGAGTACAATCGATGGATGCCCAGCTGGCTAATTCAATTAGCAAATCTCTGACAAAAATAATTAGAGAGAAAATTTCTCACTCCACAAGCAATCCTAGCACTTGGATTCCTCTGAAAATTGGTCGTCTAACCCTTGCGCATGCCCTTCTGCGCTATATCTACGCAAACCCTTACACGTGTGGCTAGAAACCCTCTCTGATCAAGTCAGCATGCCTGTCTCTACTGCTGGAAGCGACTCTTCGGACCTCTAGAAGACTTTCCCAACCTCTGGAAGCTTAATCGATCTCCCTCTCAATTAAATCGAACTATTCATTGAAGCATCTGCGCAGTCCCTGCGCAACTTCTGATGTGGAATACCTATGTCACTTGTTGTTGCCTCGGGTTCTGCTATGGAATACCTTGGTCACTTATTGTTGCCTCTCCGGATCTGGAAATCCTCCTCCGGACTCTGTCTCTACATCCTCTCTCTGGCTTGAACTCTCCTCTATTGAATCACTGCAACTAGGAAGCTCGATTTCTACCAAGGAATTTGACCTCAAGTGTGTGCTTCTCCAACCCCATTGACCTCCTTTTATAATCTCTAGTTGGATCACCAATGGCCATGATTGAGTCCTTATCGATGACTAAGATCATCTCTAAGTCGATCCATGTGAGTTTCTATAAAATTTTCACCTTTCTCAATTAATTCTCATTAATTAGTCGTTTTCCCTAAGTTAGACTTAGGCATTTTTAGACTTAGGCATTTTTTAATTATTGATCAATTAATTTAATTAAGTTGTCTCTAGGTGGAATTTCTAGAAACGATTTTTGGGTTCTGGAGATCTGATGTGTTTTAGCCTCTCCACAAAGTTTGAGACTAGAACACCATCCGATGCTACAAAAACTAACAATTAGAGGCCCTCCTGAAGGAAGGACCTCAAGGGATGTCACACTAGACTAGCGGCAAAGGATAACCTCCCAGCTAAAGTGTGGGAACAAGGGTACAATCATGAGTGGTCAGTCTTCTAGCTTGACTGTGATCCATATTTGTATGCCCCAAAACATTAAATGAAAGCACATAATTACAACAATGGTTAGTGTACCTTTTGATAGATGACCCACCTTCCTTCAAGAAGCATGTCAGATGGGAGAGAGCACTAACCAGAGCATAGGTGGAGAGCTCTGATGTAAAGCTATTGGTGGGCCATCATACAATTGCTAGCTAGTTGGATGAGTAATGAGGAGAAAAATGTTTTCTTATGAACGAACACGTCTAAGAGGGAAGATGGATGCCTACTCCACCATATCTTGAGATCTATCGTTTCTTTTGTAGACAATGTGGTCCTCCTAACCTTGTCACCTCAGGAGTTACAAACACAGTTAGCTGCCATTGCCCTCTTTTGTGACCTTTGACAGTTAGCAACTAACCTCGGTAAGACCAAATTCATGATCTTCAATGTATCAAACAGGACACTCGTTGGTCACCACTTCTTCTTAAGAGGAGAGGAGATTGAGATTACTTGTACATGCACCTACTTGGGGGTACTCAATAGCCCTCGTTTCAACCTATGCCATGCACTACAACCCCAAGTCAACTAAGGATATGGTTCCCTAGCTCTTCTTGAGAGACAGTGTTTCCAAAACCATTTCTAGGACATATCATCCAACATGTCACTCTTGAATACTCCAGTTCAACCCACTATCCTATATGGTTTTGAGCTGTGGAGCCCTCAGTTGTTAGAGTCACATTGGTCTTTAACAAAGAGTACAGATCACCCTTCTTCACCGCATCATCAAGTGCAAGCAGTCAATCCCCCAACCCAACATTCTTGTAGAGTTTGGAGCTTATCCCTTTCAGCTCAAGACAATGTTTGGCATCAACACTCTCTTGCACCATATTTGTGTTGAAAAATCGAGAGGCTTACAAATTAGATTAGATTTCTCTTTCTTTGATAACTGCTTGTGAAATTTGTTGGCTTCTTATTAATTTAATCATGTTCTTCTTCATCAAACGATTATCAAACATACAAAACATGAAGATCACAAGAAAAAACAGTGAACACAAGATATAGGCTCAAGCCAGGGCAAAAACCTTTCTAAGGGGAAAACCCAGAAAAAATCTCTTCTTATAAAATCAGATCAAAGTGAGATGTCCAAGACCCATGACCATAGAAAGACAACAACCCTCTAGATGCCAAGTCAAACCCTCCTCCTTTCTGCACAGCAAATCCATCAGCAAGATGACCAGCAATAAATCTTCAATAAGACATGTGATAAGGCAGAACTTCAACAAATCAGACTTCAGGAGAAACTCTTCTTCTTTTAGACGTTGTCCCTTCTCTTCTTTGCTATTCCTTTAAGTGATAGTTCAGATCCATTCATGTGAATTGTGTGCGTCCAAATGAGCTCAACTCACCCTTTATTTATACTATCCAAAGGGCTTCGAATAGTCATGTCCTTTGACGGAAGGCCGAATTGACATCTAGAGGTAATTTTGACCAAAATATATATTCGAAAATTATTTTTCCTTGATCTTTATAATAAGTTCAAATAGAACTTTCACTCTTCGACTCAACAAACCATAAAAGCATGAAGAATATTCTTAACTAATAAGATAAAATTCTTGAGCATGAAACCCATGCTTGAAAAATAAATTTATTTTTCTTTCTTTTTGCTTTTACAAAAAATATACAATGAAATAAGTACAATGATAGTTATGAAGACCGAACCTAGTTACAATTTTCAACACTCCCTCTTAACTAGGGAGGTATTCATAATTACACAAAAAGGTACAAGGAAACTCTCAAATTGAAAAATTCTCATAAGAAGAGTCAGATTGATAAGCCATCTTCAACATCATGACCAACATTGTCAACATAGCAAGGCCTTGACTACCAAGCTCTATCTCTTCATTAGATTAGAGCACAATGCTAGGGAGGCAATCACTATATACACCATCATCATTGCCTCACAAGGCACATGCCCCATCTATATGTTCACCATGTATGTCCTTAGGACTATGCTTATCTTGGATTTTCAATCCTCAAAGAATATCGGTCCTCTTCGACCACTCTTATCTTGGATACCTGTCAGATCCTCAAAGAGTGTCGATCACAGATGCTTATCCAATCCTCCATTCTCCCTACCAGTGCCTTCACTAAGACTTACAGTTGTTAGTCCTGATCTAGTGCATGACACATGGAGAATATGGTGTCCTTCATCACTCCCTCTCAATCACGGAGGTAATCCTTGCTCCCTCTTAATAAGGAATACATCAATCATAAGCTTTGTTTGTTTTGTTCATCAACTGCATGTTCTGTAGTGGAGATCTTTAAGTAGTAGTTACAGGGCTCCTTCTACTTGCATCATCCTATCATTCCTGAGCTTCGACCTTACTGGATGTTTTAGAGCCAAACTTCTTCATAATCTATCTTCGTGACAGGGTTCTCGTCATCTTACTTAACACTTTCCATCAATGATCATTTGTAATATCTTCATCATCATAAATAGATCTTCATTGTACCTCTTTATATTTGATAGGGAAAGTGAACTTCTCGATCAACATTGAATCTATCATGGCCAACTAGATTTCTCGTGTCTATTACCTTTTTTTGCCTTTGTAGTGTACATATTTCTACAAATCATGATGGCCTTTCTCGTCAAGATGTCAAATTTTGTTGCTTGCTTCCTTTGAGGTCAATATTATTTTGCATGGTCTATTTCATATTGCAATAGAGCTCTGCTTCATGCTCTTTCAATCATCAATCTGGAACGTACCAATCAGCAAGCTTCAATATCGTAATCATCCAGATCTTTACATCTCCCTCTTTCCATCTGAGGTTAGTGAACTTTTTGCTATTTGATGGTCTTTTGTCCCTTCCTTTACAATCTTCATGTTATGCCACATTCCTTCAAGTCTTTCATCTGCTTAGTCAAGTTTTTGACCTGTAACTTTGGTTTATGAAAGAATAGAGAGACAAAATATAAAGGTAGTAGCACAAGTAATAATCAGAAAGATGTTAAATACTTATCTTTGGAGGAAGGTTGACTCCCTTTTCATCAAATCTTGTCTTCACATCATCAAGATATAACACTTATCATTCTAGAACCCTTTTTCCTTTTATAGTGGAGGCAATCAGTTAGGGTTTCTATTTCTAGGGCTTCTCCTTTTATTCCATACTTTGCTATGCTTTACAAACCCTAGATGTCATGACCTGTCACTTACAAATTGTAGAGTTCTCTGCAATTTTTACCTTATCTCTTCTTTGTCAGGTACAATCATCCTTCAGCAAATGCATATCTTTCAACACAGATGCCTCAGTTCATCATCCTTCAAGCTGGGGTATGATATGCAGAGAAATTTTTGCAAATCCCTTTATCACAATCTTCTAAGATCTCGACGTTCATAGTTCTAATCCCTTCTTCAAACAATGTAACTCAAATTTCTGTGCTTTAAAATTATTCCTTTCAGGTCAACCTCATTAATGGAGTAAATCCTTATTCTATGTGTATGACTGGTACTCATTTATAACGTGAAAATGAGCTTCATCAAACTTCAGATGTAATCCACAAGATCTCGATTCATTTGTGCTTCAGAGATGAGCTCCAAGTACTTCATATTCTTGGGTTCCTTTTCAGAGTTTTGATGACATCCAGTGTATCTTATGGTTGTCAGTCCATCGCTTGTCATATTCTAGTTGTATATTATCATACTTCATTATTATTGTGAGAGTCCTTTTGTCATACAACAAATTTACTATCACTATCATCCATATAAGTCACTATTATGCAGCAGGGTAAAGGACCACTATATTAGGGTTGTCGCCAATCTTCATTACATATGAGCCATATAGTATTGATGCCAGAGACCATCATAAAGCGAGACCATTGTAATGTTTGAAGGGTCAACAAATATTGGAGTGAGCTATAGAGAACTGATGCCATTTGTGTCAGAGTGTAAACATTGTATTCCAATGCTACTACCATTGTATAGATGCCATGATATATTACTAACATGGTTGAGATGTTGTTGTATAACAGAAAGCCACCATAGTAAATGTGAATCATATGATAACGATGCCACAGAATGCGAGCCTCTAAGTGTTAATGTGAACCACGGTATTTTGAGATATACGTCAAGCCTCTGTCAATCGTGTGTACCACCATATATATGTGAATTATAGAAGGATGTGCAAGCTAGCTTGACTATAATACTAGCCATAAGATTGTGTATATGTGCCAATGAGTCACTGTAATGTGAGTCATCGCAAAGTTGAGAAAGCGAGCTACTATGTAAAAATTAGGGTCACTGGAATAATGCGATCTACTGCGATTAGTGTGGGTCATGGAAATACTTGCGATGTGATCATTAGGCCACTAAGAAAGACAGTGTGAATCAAGCATGTCACACAGAGAGTAATGTGTGCCATAATATACAGAGATCTATTACGAACCATGGAATGTAGATCAATGCAAAGAGAGTCGAGATGCCATTGTTATAGAAAACGATGTCATACAATCATCGATGTGACTCACTACCAAACCCTGTATGTCTGTGATATGTATGTGATGCCAAAATTTGTATATCTATCATTGTAATGGGTGTGAGAACCTCTACGAGAAGCAAAGCCACTATTGATGCGAGCACAGAGAACCATTGTAGTGTGAGACCACAAAGAATCACTGTAAATGCAATCAATGAACCATCAAACAAATGTGGGCCACAAGAATAAAGTCTGAACCTTGGAAGAATAGTGAATCATAGAATTTTGTTAAATGCTAGTTATGATGCGAGTCACAAGCCAATGCAAATGCAAGTCTCAAAATATGATCCACTGTAACGTTATGTATATAGTGATGTCAAAACATAGTCACGATGTTACTGTGTATAGCGAGGTTTTAGATAATGTCACTATTGTGTCACAAACCACTGATGCACATAAATTTAGATTGATTTCATGCCACCACACAAGCTATTTCAATGTGGTCCATCAAAGCAGAGCGAGATCCATACAAAGCTCTGTAATTAGCCATTGCTACTGAAAATTACTAATGCAAGTTACTTGAAAATATGTCATGCGATCTAGACCACAGAAAGATATGAGCCATGCCATACGGGCTACGCCACATGAGAATACAAATTTATTGAGCCTTAAATGCATGCCACCATTCTGAAATTATACACTGAGCCATATATATCTGTAATGCAAACCCAGGAACATATGCCACAGAACAAATCCAAGACAAGCTACAAGATGCATTATACCTTGATCCAATTCCCAACAGAGTCATCTTCAGGACTCCTTCAAACCTTAGCTCTAATGCCAAGTTGAAAAATCAGGAGGCTTATAAATTAGATTAGATTTCCCCTTCTTTGATCACTGCTTGTGAAATTTGTTGGCTTCTTATTATTTTAATTATGTTCTTCTTCATCGAACAATTATCAAACATATAAAACATGAAGACCACAAGAAAAAAAAAATGAACACAAGATATAAGCTCCAAGCCAGGGCAAAACCCCTCCATGGGGAAACCAAGAAAAATTCTCTTCTTATAGAATCAGATCAAAGAAAGATGTCCAAGACCCATGACCATAGAAAGACTTTAACCCTCTAGATGCCACGTCAAACCCTCATTTTCGCGCAGCAAATCCATTAGCAAGATGACCAACAACAAATCTTCAACAAGAGATGTGATAAGGAAGAACTTCCACAAAACAAACTTCAACAGAAACTCTTCTTCAATTTTAGACTTTGTCCCTTCTCTTCTTCAATGTTCCTTTCTGTGATATTTCAAATCCATTCATACGATTTTTGTGTGTTATGTTGTCCACGAAATTCCACACCCAGGAATTTGGTAAAAATCCTCAACCCCACAAGGTGTGCTCTTAGTGGCAACGCTCAAAGAAGAGGTTGTCACATGATCCCAACTCTCTTTGTTTAAACTCTGTCCTAGCTAAGTCAAGGGGGGTGGCCCCTAAGGAAGATTTCTAAGGAAATCTTATGGTCGAGAACATAATTAGTGAATTAATTAGACAGACTTGAAATATGACTTGAAAAGCAAAGAAATTGCTTAGCAAGTATAAACGTTTATGAGCATATAAACATCAACAATGTAGATAAATCAATTATGTTCAACAAGATATCCTGCAAAAAAAGATTGTGAGTAGACCAATGTCTTCAATAATATATTTGCAAGAAAGATATGCCCAAAATGAAATCATAATACTTGCAATGAAAAATAACTTTGGTAAGTCACAAAACAAATGTTAGTGAATCAAAAACACAATAGATTATAAACAACTTTGAGATATGAGCAACAAGATTGAAATAGAACTTGCAAGAGAATAAAGCTTCTAATTAAAGAGAGATGCTCAACTATGGTATAACAATAAAGGACAACTAACATAAGCATGGAAATGAAATAGACAAGTACAAGAGAATTAAGTGAAATGTTTGCAAGTAAATGGCATGCTCTCAATCCAAAGCTATATGATAACCAATTGATTCAAGATGAAACAAAGTTATGGTGAAGTGTGTGAAGTTAGGTGGTCTTGGTAAATTTTATTAATGTCTAATCTAAGGTGTGACTTCCCTGCAATTCCTTCGACTTGGTAAGGACTAGCACTTAGTTGCAAGAAGGCTAGGATGAGGAAGCAATGGCTTCATTAGTGACACCCACCTAGGACTTCAAGACAACCCGCATGTCTCTGTTCCTAAAATGGACCTAGCAACGCAAGATAACTACGAGATCATGTGTTTTAACCATTCATCCAAACTCAAATTTAGAGAGACTGAACGATAGTTGGGGAAAGTTCCTAAATATCTATCAACCAAGCTTATGCTTGGAGGTAAATTTTAGAGACCCTAAAAACGCAATTTAGATGTTAAGTTAATACAATTGCTTCAAATGAGATTGGCAATAAGAGTGAAATGTTTCAAATGTGAAATATCTTAAGAATATTAATATAGAAATGCCATTCCACTTTAATGATCAAATAAGCAAATAACAAAGTGAATTTAGAATTTGTTAATGACCAATGAAGCGAATGTGAATTACTCTATAATGCAAAAGTGAATTAGATCAGGAGGATAATTCAATGAACAATGCCAATTAGATAAAGTAGTTAGTGAAGCTACTAAAT
This sequence comes from Pinus taeda, assembly GCA_000404065.3. Classification (NCBI taxonomy): domain Eukaryota; kingdom Viridiplantae; phylum Streptophyta; class Pinopsida; order Pinales; family Pinaceae; genus Pinus; species Pinus taeda. Next base: position 82,412 of record APFE030184743.1, read on the forward strand.
GAAACAAAAGTGAATTATTTCAAGAATCATGGAGACTACTTGCAAGAATGAAAATTAGATATTAGATCTGGCAATTAGATTATGCAATGAGCAAGAATATAAACTAAGCTAAAATTTCAAAGTAAGCAAGAAAAATAGCGAAGTGTAAAACAAGAAGCAATCATCCAAAGGATCCTCCTACCTAATGAGGAGACGGGATACCAAGGGGAAAAACCCCAAGCTTCCTACAAGAAAAATTAAATAGCGAAGTGTAAAACAAGAAGCAATCATCCAAAGGATCCTCCTACCTAATGAGGAGACGGGATACCAAGGGGAAAAACCCCAAGCTTCCTACAAGAAAAATTCTCTTTTATTATTATTACAAATAAATCCCTCTTATAGAGAAGTGAGAGTTTTAGATCTTGAGGAGGATTTACAAAATGGGGCTTCAAAGAGCAAATGCCCCTCCTTAAGATACAAGAGAAAAATGGAAAATGTTTACAATGATTATGCCAAAATTTACAATGGAGATATCCACAATAGATAACTTGCTTTCCTCCAAGGGATCTTTGCTCAAGCTTTGACGTCCAAGATTTCAAAAAAAATTACGCACAAGAGGGAAAGAAGCCCTCTTCTTTGCTAGCGGCCAAGAGTATGATGGCCTCAAAAAAATATAGATCTAGAGACTTTCAAGCCCCCAAATTGAGATCCCTTCAAATCGTTTTAAAACCCTCAAGTCCTTGAGCTTCCACAAAGTATCTGCACAAGCCACCAAGAGTAAGTTTAGATCTGAAACAAGAGAAATTGGATCATAAGAATATACAATTAATAATACAAACTGCCAGCCTCAAGAATATTAGGACACCTCCGCACTTGGGCAAGCAAGAAACAAGCTCTAAAATAGCTAGATTATTCAGTAAAAATGCATCAATAGAGAAATAGATCTTAAAATCGATGTTGTTTTCAAGCTATGGAAAGGAACTCCCTCTAAAGAAAAATTGTTTGATAAGCTTTTGAGAGAAATCGATGTGGGTTCTTCCACTTCTATCCCTTGAGTGTTGTTTCATTCAACCAAAAACTTACCCAACGCTCAAGATATGATTCAAAAAATTATAGATCTCTACACACTTTAAAAGATATTGTTAGATCCACAAGGGATTGGAGTACACAATGAACAAGAAGACTAGGGGTTCAACCAAAAACCCACTAGCGCTTCTAGATCTAGAGTATTTCTCCAATCCAAAAAATTAAACAAGATACCTACTATAAATTAATCCAAAAATGGCATTTGGAACTAACAAATTACAGATCAAATGGTGTAGAACATTAAGCACAAAAAAAAAAATTAAACAATATTACCATAGAAGCAGAAGAATAACATCACAAATCATGTGCCGCCAAAGTCTTTCTTTATTAGATTAAAAAAAATTCTAGTACATAAATCCTGTAGAGCTTCACTTAGCTAAGTAGCTCGATTTTACAATTTTACGAATGTGAGAGAGAAGGCTCTCTTAGATTAAAAAAATTCATCTCCAAGTATTCCAAGCTAGGACATGTTGATCCCAAGGAAAAAAATGGCTAGATTTCTCTAAAAATTTCGTAGCCCTTTATGCCTACGCAGATATCCATGAGGGATAGCAGTTTTGGTACAAATGGTAAATGGTTGGAGTGGAAATTAAGTGTTATAGTAGTGGGAGAACCTTCTTGAACTTATTCCAAATTAAATCTTAACCAAAACCCCAATCACTTCTTTGGAACTCGAATTATCCTCCTTTTGAAATGTGTTTTTATACTGGGTAACTTTCTCAATTCATTGAATCCACATCCCTTTCTAACTTGACTTTACTTCTTTGGAAGGTCCACTTCATTTTTTTTTCATTTTCCTCTTGGAGAAATTTTTTATTTTCTTCCTATTTTTTAATTTCCAGCGAATTATTTACCAATTTTTGCCAAAAAATGGAAAAAATGGATTTCGAGGGATAAATACACAAATTTTTACCATCAAAGTGTGTTTAGATAGAAATTTGAAGTGTAGGGGTCTAATTTTGAGTACTCAAACCCCCTACAACTTCTATAGACAACACTTATTACATTTTACATCAATATTTACATAAAAATCCAGTTTAGCGGGGAATTTTTAACAATTAAAATTTGAGACTTAGACTCAACCAAATTCCGCAAAACTTTAGAGATGATGTAGTATAGTAATATACCTCGACTCTAGACACTAGGACTCACCTAGGACTCTACCATCAAGCCGCACTGTAGCTTTGGGGTATACCTAGGAGAAAAACTTAACTGATTATAAGTGTTGAAAAACACAAATAATGAGCTAAGGAAAAAAAAAAACTACCTAGAGTAAACTCACTTGCTAGTAAGTCCTAAGCTACCTAGGCCTTTTACATGACTCATTTTCATCATAGGACTCACCTAGGACTCTACCTAGGGAGTTTCATCATAGTAGAATCATTTTTACAATATCCCTGTAGGGCTAAGGAATCTAAACAACAGACTAATCAGAAGAAGAAGACGAATGCTTTGGAATTTCTAGAATTTTGACTTTTCTAACGATGCTGGAATGCTCTGAGGTCTACTATGGGCATGGAGTCTTTGACAAGTCTTCAAGTGCAACTTTAGTGGTCAACATGTCCAAATGAGCTCAACTCACCCTTTATTTATACTATCCAGAGGGGTTCGAATAGACATGTCCTTTGGCACAAGGCCAACTTGGCATCTAGAGGTGATTTTGACCAAAATACATATTCAAAAATTATGTTTTCCTTGATCTTTATAATAGGTCCAAACAAGGCTTTGACTCTTTGACTCAACAAACCCTAAAAGAATGAAGAACATGCTTAATTAATAAAATAAAATTTTGAGCATGAAACCCATGCTTGAAAAATAAACTTTTTTTTCTTTTTTATTTTACATAAAATATACAATGACACAAGTACAATGACAATTATGAAGACTGAACCTAGTTACAATTTTCAACAATTTGGAGCTTACCCGATACTGCAAAGGTATTGGACCAATACCCGCACTTGATCTATTGCTCATAAAAGTCCATTGCATCCATCAATTCTCTAGCTCATTCCTGATGTTGTTATGTTGGTGTCTCAGATCTTCTAGCATCCATTGGCATTATGATTGATTGCCTCCCATCATTCAGATATTCCCTGGACGCACCTGGTCACCTTCTACCTACACAATAGGAGTTGAACATGATCATTACAAAGGACATCTACAAGCAGTTTGTGAGGTTCACCTGGATCAACCCCTAGGTGGGTTACGCCCAAAGATGGCCTTCTACGTTGCGCACTTCATGGTTATGAGAGATGGACATATTATTCGACCTCCTTATACATCTCACCACTGGACGCATGACTTTGGATACACCTGGGCCAGTTTAGAGTTGGGTCTCATAGATTACAAATTGAGAGTGACCCCCAAATCAGTTGCTCAAACAGGGATGTCGGTTGTGCCATCTCCAGGAGGAAGAGACTAAGGAGCACTTAATCTTCAGTTGTACAGTTTATTATGGGATTTGAGGGTGGTTCCACTGCCTTTTCCACAAGATACAGACACTTGGTCAATTATTTAGATACCCCAACCAAAGATGCTTGGCATTATACATGCAGGACGCTCTTCATTTTTACACTTCCATTCTTCAACCACGTGCACTCCAAAGATCAACTTCTATTCAGCATATTACTTCTTTTTTTACAGTACCCCTGATTCAGGGCACCAAACAACAGATGAAATCAAATGATTCTAGATTGGTGAGGACATGGGGCTCCATTCCTATCTCAATGAGATCCTAGAGGCATCCCCAGACCAGATCCCATTCCAACAGTCAGTTCAGTGGCACACTGAGACCTTCTAGTCCTCAATGACAAGCCCTTCTTTGCAGACAGTCGCACAAAACTCACTCAAGCCCCCTACCCTGTTATTCTTCAGGACAAACATCTATGCTAAGTTTTCTCCATTTGATCTCAGATGTTAAGAGAGAGAGCTCTAGTGATCTAGGACCACCTCTTACAATTGGTACTATAGGCCAATGAGCCACACATTTTGTACATCCTTCTCTTGAATTCCCTCTTCATTCTTTGGAGTTGGTCATCTAGGGTTTTAGATTAGTATGCTCTTTTACTTCTTGATTTTTGTCTTATATAAGAGCCACTTTAGCACTCCCACTATGCACAGACATCATTGTACCTATCACAGTCCCATTTACCTAATTTTGTGGTCATGAGTTGGACATTAATACATTTATCTCATCTTATCTTCTAGGCTACCCAACTTCAGTGAGTAACAGGTACCTCCCCTAATCAAGCAACAAACTCCCACATTGTGTGCAGCCAATGGATTAGTCATCATGTTGATCAAGGTAACAACCTCCTAGGTATGGGTGCTATGCTAGCACTCTAACCAAGGTCAAGCATCTACCCAAATTAAGCCATCCATATCCTGTAAAGTATTGCCAAGGGGCCAAAGGACCTAGCGCTCTCCTAGCAAGGTGAAAACACTTGTGGGGCAACCTCTAATGCTAACATCAAGCCTTTAATAGATTCTATTTCTATGTACCATTATCATAAACTATTGCATTGAAATTGAATATTATAATTTATCCTTATACAAACATAGCTGATATATTTCCATCCTTATCTTAAATGTGCACCAAGGTGCTAGAAGACCTTGCACTCTCCTAGTAGGGTGAAAACCTAAGTTGCAGGAAACGTGGGTCTAGGGTCCGTTTCCATACGGAAACGAAACGGAAACGCGTTTCCGCGTACCGTACGGCGTGGAAACGCGTTTCCGTCCGTACGGGCGCGTTTCCACACGTTTCCAGGCGTTTCCACACTTTTCCACACGTTTCCACGGACGGAAACGCGTTTCCACGCCGTACGGGCCCCG
>APFE030184753.1:0-10318 GCA_000404065.3 Pinus taeda
AGAATGGTGGATTAAGTCGAATTAGGAGGCTGAATGAGCCCATATAATTATCCATTTTTGGGGCTCATCATCACCCCCTACTAAAAGTGTTGCTCATCCACTGAGCAACTAACCTATCTCTTCATCTTTGATGGCCCTGGTGGCCTCCCTATCATGCCAAGCTTATGAAGTGATGTCCTCTTCTCGGTCACGAAACCATGCTTTTCTCTCTGCTTCTTTCCACTGCCTGTGCTCCTTTTCTTGTAACAGTTTTGTTAGTGCCTCAACCTCAGTCTGCAGTTTGTCCTCTCTTTGCTTCTCATCAGATGTTTCCTTGTCTTTCCTTCTTCCTGTGATTGTTTAGCCACCTTTTCCTCCAATTTCTTGGTCTCTCTTAGCTTAGCCCGATTTTCCTGTAGAACAGTCTCAACATCCTATAGAGAGGCTGTTGTGTCCAACATTTTCATTCTTTCTATCCAGGTGGATGTCTTAGGGCTTCCCTGTTCATAGGTGATGGATTCCTTTGAGGGAGACTTTTCCTTTTGTGTAGCTAGGGTGTCTACAATTGTAATTGGCTCTTTTGACTGTGGTTGGGGTCTGCCATTTTTTATCCGCATGCTCCTCCTTGCCTTAAAATACATGGAAGGCTCCCTCTTTTGCTACCCTTTTTTCTTTGGAGATGTGCTAAGGGTAGCCAACACAGCTGCTGCCTCCCTGACTAAAATCTCAGGCGATTTCTCCTTTTTGTTCCTCTGTTTCCATACTTCCTGTAGAAAGTCCTGTGTCGACTGTTTTTTGTCTTCATCTAGAAACTGCTTTCTGGCTTCCTGTAGAAACTATCTTCTCACTTTCTGTAGAACCTGTCTTCACTATTTCGATTTGCTTGGCTGGGGGTGTCTTGCCTTTTAATTGTGGTGTGGTTGACTTGGTTGTGCCCTCACTTGTTTGGACTTTTTCAGTCCTCTCTGCCCTACTCTATAATCGTTTCTCCCTTGGTGTTTGTGCCTTTGTTCCACCCATAGTTTTGGGCTCAGCAGCTTGGCCTTTTCCTCATTTCTCTTCTTTTTCATTCTATGGTGGTCTATCCTATGTTTCCTTACCCCTGGCTTTCTCTTCTTCCTTAATGTGCTCCCTTTCGTCACTGCTAGATGAAGTGAGTTCCTCGGCTAGATTTCAAATATCATCATCCTTGGACATGTTGTGGAAAATCTCCCAGGAGAGAGGGACAGTGTAGGTATGGAGGGCATATTCCACTAGAAGCTTGATAAGCCCATGATGGGTTAGCTGATCTAGTGTCCCTTCCTTCAATTTTGTGCCACACTCAATTAATGATTGTAGGAGGAAATAGGGGATGCTTCACTTCTGTTCTGGGGGTAAATCCATCCCATGTCTAAGTTCACTTAGCAACCGGAAGTGATAACCGTAGACAATACTGAACCGCCCCTCACAGGTAATGTATTTCATGATCTGAGGACTGACCTCACTCCAAAAAGGATGTAGGCTGGCTCTCCGGACCCCATTCTTGTCTTCTGCAAATTGTTCCTCTAGTAGGAAGAATTTATTTTTTGCTTTTTGGCCCAATTCCCTCTCCTCTTTGCTCCAGGGTATCCCTAATGGTAGATAAGTAACTCGACTAATGAGTTGTGGGGTAAGCTTTAGGGTCAACCCTTTGAAATTTAAAATGGCCAGTGTCTTTGATTTAGGCTGCAGGAACATTAAGAACTCCTCTGTTATCTCATCGTTATGACCTTGAATTCTGTCTCAAAAGGTCATCCAATTGGCATGGGTGAATAGGTTCACCACCTCGGGAGTTTCACACAATTTTCTGGAATCCGAGGGTTCGTTTTTTATAAACCCTCCTGGCATGGTGAGAGTGCTCTGTTTTGGTCTGTGCTCTGATCAGAAAGGGAAAATTTTGTTTATGGTTTCCTCCCTTGAACTTGAAGACAATGTCCCTCATGTGTTTATGTTTTAACCTTGCACCAGTTTTCTGGTTTTAAAAAACTCGACTATCCATGTACAAAAGGAGGACTTTGGTTTCCCCAGACAGAGTGCAAAGCTCAATTTCCACCCTTAGCATACATACAATTATGAAAATTTAAATACTTCATACGTAGGTTAGCCCTCACGGTGCTTCATCTTTTTTTTTAGGAGAAAATTTTTTATCAGGGACCATGGAGGAGAGTTTTGACGTAGAACTGACTGAGTAATTCCGAGCAACACACAGGCAAACCACTATTTTCAACTCACAGGTAGACTTGTCTCTAACTTCATTATTCAATATAGTTCAATTCATCACCTTTTGAACACACCATGCATGGAAGAGTGTTTTTAGAGCTTACCTCTTTCGGGACTCCAAATTTGTTGAAGAAAAATCCATTTTCTCTGCTCTGGAAGGCTATGTTGTATTTCCTATAGAGCCTCTTCCTATAGAATGCTTTGCCGGCTTTGTAGGTTGTCACGGAACTTTTGAACAACCCTGGGATGCGGGAGAATTTTGAAACAGGCCGAAAAGCTCGGGCTAACAAACTGCGGAGGAGGAGGACGCGTACTTCGCTGAGAGCGGTTGCAAGTGTAAATGAACAGCGGTTAACGTGAGTTCTTCGGCCGAGCATTTTTGAATTATAGCGCAATTCATGGCGAGGGGGTGAGGCGGCCAGGTGTACGTGGCCACATGCAGAGTGCAGTGCTATGATGAACTGTATGTTCTCTTCCTGGAATCACTTACCATTAGTTGTGCTGGAATTCAAAATCTCTACCACTGTCTATTTTTTTTAATTCCCATGAATGACTACACACGTGCGCTGGTGATCCCTGGATGAGTGCAATCGAACAAGCTAGATTTCTGACTCAATCCCACCACTTCATTTGTTTATGTAGTTCTTAAATTAGATTAATGCAACAGAGGAACGAGTTTAGTCACGTACCTCGAAGTCGAGCATGGTTGCTGTGATGTGTTGTGGCCTTTCATTTGCTGCATGCATTTGCTTCTGTGGTTGCAAGATGGCTTGGTTGCTGATTCATGGTTGTTTTCCTTGTGAAGGTGTCCTTTGGTCGGATCTATGCTGCAGGAATTTGTTTCCACGTTCAAATCTGCACCCTCAAGTTGCTGATGTTGAATTTCCATGAGACAGAAACTTGTTTTCACCATTGCTCCCGAACGATAGATCAGATTGATCTGAAACTTTCTAAGCCTATGTCTATCATCATTTTCCACCTCCCAGAGCGAATGGTGGTCAATGGATGCACGGATTTTGAGAAAAACGAAAAATGGCTGAAGATTACAGAGGTTAATTTCTTGAAAACCATGCATCGGAATTGGCTGAAACTGCTTGGGTAGGTTACTATCACCCATATGCATCTCCCCATGAAACGAGTTTTGAAAGGGATGCACAGATATGGAGAAAATGCAAAAACAAATGAAGGTGACGGAGGCTGATTTCTTGGAAATCATGCACCAGAATTGGCTGAAACTACTCGGGCATGTTGCCATCATCCTTGTACAACTCTCTGTAAAACGGTTTTGTAAATGGATGCATGGGTTTCAAGTTAGGGCAAAAACAAATTTCAACACTATGTATTTTTGCTTCCAAGCATTCTGCAATTTTTTTGCATGGTGAGAAAAATGAGCTTGGGCTATAATGCAGGCATGGAAATGATGGAGGAGAAGTTTGAAGAAGGTAGGAGGACTAATGAACCCTTTTGGAATCTATCATCTTTGCCAAATTCCCTTTTTTTGAAATCCATTTCCAGCCTTCTGTAATTTCTACAGAAACTTCCTGTAGAAGCACAGTTTTCATGAAAGAACTACAATGAGGTGGAAAAAATGATGGAGAAGGGTGAGGGATGGAAGCATGGATGTGGCTGCAGGTCTAACCAATAGATTCCAACCTTCAGATGCCCCTCCAAAATCGAATTTGGCTTGTCCGAAGGTTCTACAGGATGTTTCCTATAGAAATTCAGAACTTCCTGTAGAAACGCCTCGAACTTCCTGTAGAAAAGCCTATAACTTCCTGTAGAAAGCCCAGAACTTCCTGTAGAAAGCCCAATCTTGACCTGAATGTGACCAAATCCTAGGAGAGGTGAGTGGCCATGGAGGGAGTGTCTAAAGGGATGTCCTAGAGCTTGGTACAGACTCCTCTCCTCGTTTTGCGTGTCCCTATTTCCCTGTAATGTATTCACTGCAACCTGCAATTATTTTACAAAGATTAGGCTTGTTTTGTTTTTTTATTTTTTCTTTTTTTCTCTTTTGTTTTGAAAACAACTAGGGTGCCTCATGGAGGTTTTCACCCTAATTGCCTGCCCTGGGCGCCTCCAAGGGAGGTTTTCACCCAGGGACCTTATTCTCTTTTTCTTTTTTTTCTTTTCTTCTTTTTTCCCAACCCATTGACCGCCTCATGGAGGTTTTCAATCAATGAGCCAATCTAAGTCGCCTCCGAGGAGGTTTTCACCTTACATTTTTCCTCTTATTTCCATTTTTTCATTTTTTTTCTTTTTTCTTTTTTTTCTACCCTACCCTACTTGAAAAACAAAATCGTTCTGAAGTATAAGAATACTTCCAATGGAGCCATGTGCACATCGAGATTAGAGACAAAATGATGTGGAGGCTCGAAATGTATGCTTTGACAAGTATCTGGATTTTAGAGAACAAATGATTTGACTTTGAAGGGATCGAGCATAACTGAGGAAGAGAGTACTGTTGCAACTTAGTGACTGTTTGAAACCATATCTCAATATAGCTCTGATATCCTTGGTCCTTTTGCTAATCTGGATCATTCTCCATATCTTCTTCTATCGTGACCTTCACATATTCTTCTTTTTGCTGAGTTTTCTCTTGAACACATGGAAGATTTGATGGTAACCATGAGGGAACTCTCTCGATCTCGGACTTTGATGTCTTCTCTTCATCAAGTGCAGCCCATGGTTCTTTGATCTCCTCTTTTGAATCTTCTTTTGCTGGATGTCATCCTTCAATGCTTTCAAGATAATATCTTTTTTGCAATACTCTTCCTAAGCTGTGGTGAAGATCATTGAGCTCAAGAGGAGTCATTTGGACAGGTTGTGCCTTAGCTTTGCAATTGGATTGAGCTACTCCATTGTATGGTTTTGGGAATAGTGGCACGGGTAGTTGAGTGGAGGTGTATTTTTGAGATGGATGTGGATGGGGTTGTGGTTGGGCAGGTGGTGGAGGCAAATGAGTGGGAGGATATTTGTATTGGGGCCTCCACCCCTGATGAGGTGCATTCCACTGAGGCTGTGGTTGAGCACAAGAGTGAAATGAATGAGCAGCTGGTTGCGCATAACATGGATCTATGAAGGAACAAGGAGGAGGTGTGAACTAGGAAGGATGAGCAGGGGGGCCTCAAGAAGGCATGGAAGTGGCTTGATAGGGGTCATAATAGGTCTGGGATGTCCCTTGCATTCCCTGCTGGTAAGGTATGGGTCCATGTGACCTTCTTTGGTTCATGAAATAGAGTGGTTCAGTGACTCCTTTGGCTCTCTGATATGCAGCTTTAAGTCCGGGCAAGGAAGGGCACTAATTCGTAGGATGGTATTCCTCACAGATGAAACACACTTCTATGGAGTGCAATGGACATTCATTCTTGGGATGCTTTCTAGTGCACCTAGGATAAAATATGGCCAAAGCCCTCTTGACTTCCTCTTGCTTCCTTCAGATCTGCATCCAGTTACATGGCAAGAAACTACCTCATCTCGCTCTTGAAATCTTCCATCAGATTCTCACATTCACCTTTAAGGATTAAGTTGGAAGGAAAAGTATTGCTCCCAACATTTCTGCTTGTAGCCATTTGCTCCAGTGGAATTTTTTCTTCTTCTTCTCCCCTAGAGGTTCTTTAAATATGCCTTGATGTCCACCCAGGGTTTCTTCTTAATCACAACCATTGAAGAAGAGAGAAGGTTGGCTATGTGAAGCAGTGGGGGGGTGTTGTGAAAGTATTTTTTTGACTTATCTCTACTCCTACCAGGCATGAAAGGAAATCGTTTTGGTTGATCTTTTCTTTTCTTTCTACTTGTACCTGCAAAATTGAAATAGATTGAATTGCAACTAACTATCTTGCTGAAATGAAAATGTGGAATTGAAAGGAAAGCAGGAAAGGATTAATCTATTTTGCTGAAATGAAATTGCAGGGATGAAATGCTAAGCTACGCTTGCGGAATTGAAAGGATAATCTACGGTTGCTGAAATGAAATGAAAGCAGGAAATGTCTAATCTACTTTTGCGGAAATGAAATTGCAGAATGGAAATGAAATAAAACACTTAGCAGAAGGTTGTAGTAGAAAATAGAAGAATAGTAGCAATCACCAATACTCTGACGCTTCCCTGGCAACGGCAACAAAAAGAATGGTGGGCCCCAGTATTGCAGCAATAATGCTGCAACTTGTGGGACTCCCTTCTTTATTTTTATCAACCCGGTAGTTCGTAACAAATTTGGAAACGACGGTGCTATATGCACAAGTACTATCTCTTACCACAGCTGTCACTTGGTCAGCTAGCACAAGTCCGCTAGGGGCTTAAGCCAACTTCTATGAGCTTTGAGAACAAGCTTTTTACTAATGGACGAAAGCTAACTCAAGGGAAGCTAATCTACTTGCAGAAATAAACTCAAAGCACTGAAAGGAAAGGTAAACCCTAGCAAACCCTAATTTTACCAGCTAGCCCTACTGATGTGAAAAAGAGAATGCAAGCTACTGAAAGAGATGCCATTACTTCTAGGAAGGTAAAATACATGTGTCTAAGCTACTTCAATTTGAAGAAAACATCTTTTTGTATTTCTTATTAAGTTGTCAGATTCATCATGCATGTGCTTTCACTGTTTTTGACTGTGCAGAGGTGGATCGGTGAGAGAAAATGCTTGCAGAAGGTTGGGAAGGTTCAGAGAGGGCCCAAGGGGTCCCTAACACACTTCCAGAGAGTTTTACAAAGTTTTGCGATCAAGAGACCACTTTCATGAGCTTCTACAGGAAGTCTGCAGGGTTTCTACAGGATGTTCTAGAATTTCTATAGGATGTCTGTAATTTTCTACAGGATGTTCAGAAATGGGATTTCGGAGGATGGATGGAGGGAGAAAGATGAAGGAGTGGGTATGGAGGTGAGATAATGGTGTGAGAAGGTCCAGGTTTTGGTGGATGGAGCTGAGGAGTGATAAGGACGGTTGGATTTGTTTAAGGAGAGATAAGGCAATGCTACACAATCATATGGAAAGTAGGTCAACATAAGGGAACGTGGTAAAGGTAAGGCAAGGATCTCAAATGGAGGATGAAGCAGGTAGGTTGGATGGAGTATGGGCAGATGGAGAAGTATGATAGGCACTCTGCAAGTTATTTTTCAAACTGAACAAACAAACACTTAGAAAACCTATCACCTAGTTACTTCACTCTAATCTGACCTAAGTAACAGCAAAAGGAAATGAACAGAAGTTTATTCAAAATGAAATACGTGAAATAAATATGCAACTAAGCAATCATAAACTGAAGCATTTAAACAAAACTAATATCAGCGTCTGCAAATGAGAATTCTAACACTAAGGATTGCATGACAAAGCAAAACAACGTTTTTGGTGGCAGCAAGGTCACCTTGGTCCCAACTCATGATTCCACTGAGGGGGACGTGAGATACAAGGTGCTTAGTAGGCTTTTTCTGAAGATCTTCCTTGTGATTAACCTATCAAGTAAATCTGAACGTGAAAAGATATTTTAATCATCAAAAATGACCTAAGTAACAAAGCAATATTTTAATCTAAATAACAGATTTTATTGTAAGAATGTAGCACAGACACATGAAAGTAAACGAAGGAGGTATTGGGCACTTGATATGGGCTCAACCCAAAGAGCTACAACCTCCTAAGAGAGATTAGAGCTGGTGCAAAGCTAGATTCATCTTTATTGATCAAAAGAATAGTTACATTCCAAAAACTGTCCACAAGGAAAACTTGAAAATGTGCTGAAATGGAGAGCTAAACTACTGCCTAAAAGATGACTAAAAACCGAACTACAAACTAGCTAACTTCTGCCTACAAAGTAGCTAACTGAAATGAGGCCTAAGCCTTCTTATTTATACAAATTGAGGACCCCAATAGTCCTCCTAAACTTTAGGGACTTGGCTGCCCAAAACTTGCAGTTAACAGCAGTCCTACCTGACTTGCTTGGCTGCCTTTGTGGTAATTGAATTGGTGACCCTTGAACTCTGAGCTGATGGTGGAGAATTCGAGGTAAGGGCCCATAAATGAAGGGGACACCTTCCTAAAAATCCTCTCCCTTGTTCTTCCACAAATTTGGCTGCCAAGTGTTCATTAAAACCTTTGATTTTGTCTCACAATTGACCAGAACATTGCACAAAGAACCCATTAGACTTGTTGGCATAATGACTAACCCAATTCACTCTATTAGCATAAATATAATAAAAAACATGCAATAAACTAATGAGAATGATGGATTAAGTCGAATTAGGAGGATGAATGAGCCCATATAATTATCCATTTTTGGGGCTCATCACTAACGTAAATTAGTATCGTCTTCATTTTGAAACTCCTAAGCTAAGCCTCAATGAATAACTTCTACAAAAACTACCGATTCTGAATGCCTAATTTTCATAAAATTTCGAAAATTCGACTATGTAAAAGTGTGAGTCATGTTAAGTTTATTTGCATGAGTGGTTTGATACATATGCTCGAGTTAAAGTGCCTATTTTAGTAAAGAGCTAGTAGAGTCATTGAATTGTAAAATTAAAGAAAAATATTGAATAATGTCATCAAATAGCACAAATGATGGAGTTACACGAAGTATTATTCTAAAGAAAGGATTTGCTTGAAATTTGAATAAGTAAGTCACTAACAAAGATAAGTCATTATCGAAACAACATCTAGTTTGCATGATCAGTATTACATGACATACTAAACATGCTTAAAAAAAAGTGAATGTGACATAAAAACAATAAGTGCAAATGAGGATGAAAACACGTACAAATAATTGTGTTTCCCAAAATCATATAATTGTTTTCCTAATTGTGAAAATTGTTTAAAATACTAGAAAGCACTTCAATAGAAATTCCCAATAGTAGATTGAGAAATGTTCTTTAATGTTTATAAATCATGCAAATAAACATTAACTTGATAAAAATGCAATTCTAACTTCTAAACAAGTTAAGAATACTTAAACGTTAGGTACTTGTTAAGAATTATGAACTACTATTTCTTCAAGATAATCCTTGTATGATATCAATCCTCCTCCATCATGTATTTCAAGGAAATCAAATAATTGATGATGAATAGTAGGATGTGAAAGAGAATAGTGATAACAAAAAAATAAATCAAATTGACTTTTAATACATTTTAAGTTAAGGTTAGAAAGGAAAAAAAATCATGAATGTCTTAAATATAACAAACAAGAAAAGAATGATATTTCCAAAAGTATGGTTATCCTTGGGAAGAATTAAAATCAACAATAATTTACATCACTTGGTATATGAAATATAAATCAACCTTCATAATCCTAAATACTCTAGAAAAATTTAGTTTGTAAGTGCCAATTTTCTTATCGACTCTAATAATCATTAGGGGAATTTGAAGTCTAAAACAGGCCTCCTAAGGAAAATAATAAAATAATAGTTAAAATAATAAATTAAGAGTTATGAACTTTTAAAGAAAAACAAAGGAAAGTACCATTTTTATTGTATTTTCATCTTATCTCCTTATAGATTTACTCAAATGTCAAGGGTAGACACCTGTTGGATTCAAAATAAAATTTTGTATGCAATTAGAACCCACTCTATATACTTTTGAGTAGACCCAAATGAAAAATAGAAAAGAAAAATGAAAAAACCTGTTGAACACACTTCAGTGTTTTCATCTTTTTTTGCTTGTGACTACTAAGAAGTATGTAAAGTTGGTATCATTAAAATGTGCAATTTCATTATGCATCCAACAAGCATCTACACTTGAATTGAGGAAACCCATAAGGGAGATCAACTAAAAATACAAATAAAGAAAAATATAGTTTTTTCTTTTCTTCTAAGTAATTTTGTTAACTACAATTCTTTAGGCCCACTTTTTACTCGAAATTCCCCTAATTATTCTTTCATACAAAAATCCTAAGAATGTCGACATTATCATTGATTTGTTCCATCGCCATTAACGTTTTGATCTTCCGATCCTTGTACTTCATTTTTGGAAAAGATAATCTTTCAAACAAATGTTGAAAGAGGAAGAAGGTTTAGAAACAAACACTTCACTATGTCTGGATAACTTCTCAACAATGGAATTAAGCGGTCTAGAAGTTGTGTATGTCTTAATATCTAGTTCAAATGTAGGTAAAACGAAAAAAA
>APFE030184755.1:4644-40932 GCA_000404065.3 Pinus taeda
TATCTAATACTACCACCCATTTGCAACTAACTGTGGTCCCTTCATTAATTGCGGGTTAACCACTTACAAATATTAATATGGGATTTATTGACTCTTGACTATGACGTGATCCCATGACATAAATAAGGGGGTTAGGGTGGGACCCTAACAAAGAAGTCAATAATGAAGGTCCATTTTACTGTTGAAGGATCCCCTAGCATCAAGAAAGAGAACGTTGGGGCCTCCACAAGTCGACAGGTCACCATTGCGCAGCAGCAGGGAAGCTCTTAGGAGACTCCCATTCGTCTGAATGAGGATCTGGTCGCCACCAACTAGGAGTGATGTTGTCGACTTCCTCCCTTGGTTTTCCTCCTTTGTTTATGTTCTTTTTCCTCCGCGAAAGGCTTTATGTCGCAGAGGAAAACAACAATTGCTTGGTCGGTTGCAGTAAGGCTTTCTTCTCTTTTCTCGCCTTCTATACTCTCAATTTTGAGAATGTTGTAAAGAGAGCACCTCTTGGTTTCCACCTATGTACTCAGAACCCTCTTTTGTCATGGTCGTATTGTAAAAAAGACAATTCTATGGCCATCACAAGGAATTTGGTTGGGTCTGGTGTCAAGTTCTCTCTCCCACACAACACAATTTTTGTAATATGTCAGTTTACCAAGTAATATATTTTATCTTATTAACAACAACAACAAATTATATATATATATATATATATATATATATATATATATATTATTATATATATATATATATATATATATATATAGAGTTGATGGGAAACATTAAATTTTGTGACGAGGAGTAATGGAAAAGTTTGCCAACCTTATTTAGAGTTTGAATTTATGGTATTTTTTTTTATTTATTTTTATTTATTTAATATTTTTTTACTATTACTTATATTTTGAAGTGGTTAAATGAATGACTCAAAATAATAATCATGGCATATTAGACTTTTTTCAGAATTATATTTTTAATATTAATTATTTTCTTATTTTAAACATTATTTAATATATTTTGATATATTTTTCATTAAGGATAATGAAGGGAGTTGTTTTTAGTACGACTATTTGGACTTTCCGATACTGGAATCCGGTAGAAAATTTTGAGACGAAATCTTGATTCGTGTTATTTAAACTGGTTTTTTTTATTGTATTTATGGATTCAGCACCCTGAAAAACTCCTAGGGCACTTCGATTGTGTAGGGGTTACCTAGCAAGCTTGCGATTTCAATAAATTCCTGACAGATTTTAAAGAAATTAGATCGAAAAAAACCCATCAAAAAAGCTTCCAGAAAGTCACATTAAAGACAACTCAATAATAAAGTGTTAAGGTAAATAAAATAGAATAAATGTTTAAATAATATTATTAAATTGGTTTTACTAAAGTAAAAAATGTGTGTTTTTTATTATAAATTATATATATATATATAATATATATATGATTGAATTGGACATTTTTAATGCATGATCAATATTCAAAATTTTCAAATGACAAAAAGTATATTGATGTTCATACTAATTATAACAATTAGTTTGCGATTGCTCACACTTTTAATTCATTTTCTCAATTCAAAGTTGAAACCTTTTCACAAAGATTTACTTGTAGTGATTAGGTTGTGGTTCTTCCCTGTTAGACATTTTTCTTTCATACAAACATTAACATGAACTAGCTTACCTTATCTTATGAAAAATTGTTATAATTGTGCTTATTAGAAGAGAGCACACACACACTTCATAATCTATGCAAGGAAACATAGATGAAATCCAAACAACACAATTCTGAAAATGGTTTCTTTCATTTAAAAAAAAATGCAAATAACATTAAAACTAGCAATTGCCCTGGAAGATGCAAAGTGATGCCGATATGAGTGTTAAATTGAAAAATTTGTACTTTGGTTTATAGTCTAGGGCTGACAGCATCGTGTGGCAGAGAAAAGATAGATAGTAGGGCGTGACATAGTTTGGGCAAAGTTTGTCAATGCTTTGTGCTCATGCATATGATTTGAACAGTGGGCTTTCCTCCTAGCACTTGCATTGGAGAGATTGACAAACCATATGTTCATGCCTTAAGCAATGGGTTCCATTTTTTGGGAGACCATATTCCTAGTAAATATTTAAAAATACTAAATATAGTACGTTTCACATTTTAATTAAAAATAACAAGTGCCCACACCCTAATCCAAGGGGGGGAAAGGCGGTCAACTCCAATTGGATGATTTTTTTGGAAAAAACGGTATGTCGTGCCACTTATTCTCTTAACCAGAAAAAGTTGCCTCCTTCTCTTTTTATTTAACATAATTTTATTCTTCTATATTCATCTACTTACTTTCATCATAGAAATAAATTTTTATATTAAAATAAATATAAAATATATTAAAAAAAAAAATTAAATATTACTCTTCTATATTTTTTTCACCCAACCTTTACCCTAACTTCTTTAGCATGCTCTTTCAAACTAGATTTCAGATAAAAAATATAATTTTAAACCAAATCGAAAATAACAAATAATTTTATGAGTCAAATCATCCCTAATTCTCCAATTACATACTTGGAATGCAAAGAAAAACAAGTTGGAAAGCGATTTTCACTATTCGAGACTGTTTCACCCACTTTTTCTTGTAATCATACTCATCTCTATTCACCTTTTTCCTTTATTGGTGCTTTATTATATCATCTAAATTAGAAAGATACTTGATAGTCTAACAGTGGCTAGAATTGACAAGTACAATAAATATTGGTTGTAATTTAGAAGTTTATGGCCCATGGCCTAAGGGTATTCATCATTTAATTTCTTGTCCATCGTATAGGAAGTTACAACTTTTATTGATCCCCCTCTATTGTTGTTCAAGAAGCAAACCCGCGGAACAAGGAATATGTGGCTATTTGTGTGGGGGCAAGGGAAGCAAATGCAGGGAACAAGGAATATGTGGCTATTTGTGTGGGGGCGGGGGTTAATTTTGCCATAAAAAAATATGACAGAAGTCCAATTAAAGAAAGAAAATATGACAATAGTCCAATTAAACAAATAATATGGATATAAAAGCCTTCACGTCTTAGTACTACTCTCCTTCCCCATACATTTTGGTTTTAAATGCCCATAATAAAAGTGAACTCTTGAATCTCTTATCACATTGGTCTGAGAATCGAACCCCAGCCATACCCAATGCCAATATCTTTCAGTTACAAATATGCAAACTTCATATTTATCTAAATAAATGTCTAAATCTTAAACATACTTTCATTAAAAAAAACCATATTGTATAAATAAAAATCCAAAACTCAAAGTTCTCATATAACCATATATGTTTTTTTTTAACAAAAGCTTTCAAAGATTCTTTTAATTGGAAAGAGATAAATATCTCATATCTTTATTTGAATAGATTTTTGACAATTATATCAGATAAATTAAGAATTTTCTTGCACCAATTTAAATTCAAAACTAATAATAAATATAATAACAGATTTTCAAAATACTTATGCATATTAAATGCTCTCTCATGCATTGTAGCATACAAAAGGATCTCGCTCGCTAGATGTTTATACATTGTATAGGATACTTCCACAACATGAATAATAAACCATAAACAAAATTTGAAAACATTACAAATTATTTAATCAAAACTAATTGCCATAATATGAATAATGGATCCTCCATAACATTTTTATATCACTAGAACATGCTTTCATAATTCAAATTTGAATTATAATTCCCAAGAAACACATAACTGAAACATTGGATTTATTGTTTGGATTTAATATTTCTCATGAGCACATTTTCAAATAAAATAATCTTGATTGAAGTGTGGTTTGTTTTACTATTGAGATGAGCTCCCATCAAACAAAAGAATGAAGGAACAATTTATGTTTACATGAAACAAAAATACGATTTCCATGCTTATCATTAGAGAAATCAAATCACTCTTAATAAGTACATTTACCCCTTTGGAGAACAATATCTCAAATAATCCAAAAGTGATTTATTACCCAAGACAAGAACATCAACTTGTATTGATTATGAACGTGTCACCACTATTGATGCACAAGGACACCATTATTCTGTAGGGAATTAAACAAATCTAGACACTCTCCATAAGTCTTATGATATTGAATGAGCTGAGATTTTCTTTCATTGCCAATTGGAACAACATAAGCAGAAACAACAATAGCAGCAACAACAACAACAAATGTTGATGCAATGGTAATTATAGTCTAGAGCTACATTGTTGGATCAAGAGAGAATTTTAGGTATGGGTCATGACTTTGAAAATTTACCGTTGTAACACCACAAACCTCTACAATCACATCAAATACTACCTTGTCCCTCAATTCCCCCATCTACACTTGTTATAGACCCAATTTCAAGGCTTCAACTGCAACTTCACCATCACCAACCCCAACATCATCTACAACTACAACCACATCAGCAGCAACCCCAACATCATGTGTCGTTGGAGCACCAACGACAATCGCATCATGTAGGCCTAAATCAGTTACTCCCTAAGATGTATTATCCTAGCTATGCTCAAAGTCAGATTCCTTCTGGTGGAAGTAGCATTTATCAACTTATATTAAGGCAAGAAGCTATTATACATGACACCCAACCACATCATCATCTGCTAACTAGTTTCCTTTTCCATCCTAATGATAATTTATTGACGAAAGACGTGTGAGTGGAGTTTAGGCTATCGACGAGTCTGATGAGTTTGTATAAAAACAAGCACCTACCATGCATCACTTGATTTATACCAGTTGCATCAGGAAATACTGAATACACAACCACAACACTCACAATTATTAAATTTTCAATATCCAAGGAACTTAACATCATCTAATGCAAGAATAAATTATCCTTGCCTATTTGAGTGGGTTGAGCTTCATGATCGTAACATTGAAGGTTGATCATTGCATGGTATGCATGATCCCAACTTGTCAAGATTTACTGATTTCCCTTCAATGAACATGGAATTCACACATCCTCTTAAATAATCTCTAGAACATCGGGTGCAGGAAAGGTAAAATGCTACACATTTGGCAGGGCAGGATGAATAATTCCATTTGGAAATTATGTACAATTCTCAACCTCTTCCAATGGCCTTCCATGGTATAAATTCTGAGGTTACAAATGATATTTGGGAGAAACCCTCCAACACACAATCTTTTGATCTTTTCCAGAGTATTGAGACCTGATACATCTGTTACAAAGTGTCAACTGTTCGTTTGGGTAGACCATAACTGCACTTGTCGGTTTCACTGCCCTCTTTTCTCTACGCTCCATTTGTTGGTGTGTATTCACCTATGTACAAAACAATGAAAACCTAGCTTAAATCCAATGGTTCATTCATTTTTATTTTTTTTAATTCAAGTGCAAATTCACATAAATATCAACTCAAATTCACAAACTAACTCACGGTTTGTATAAGATATGTGAGGATTTGGGCAATAATGCCACCTCTCCCAGGGTAAGCACACAAAACGTAACAGTAAGAGGGAAAAATATATGTGAAGTGTAATTGGATAGATGGCTCCACCCTTCAACAAGCGTAGCTTTACATCCACTTGCAAATTGGAGACATCCTTCGGCAAGCGCGACAAGCGTAACAGTAAGAGGGTGAAATATTTGTGTAACTGTAGTTGGACAAATGTCACAGTCAAATGAAAATGGTAGATGAAAATGTGAGGTTGGAAGCTAATAAGAGAAAGAGAAACATAAGGAAACAACTTGTGTGTGGTGAGTGGCACGTGATTGAAGTGGTAATAAGTTGCAACTGGATCAACGACCTCTCCAACAACAATGAGAGTTTTGGTGCCCCAGTATAATATTTTGATGCAGATGCCGTTGAACTCAATCAGATAATGGAACCACCCAATTGCCACTACATCCAAAGAATAGTGCCACCTTTCAAGCAGGCCGTAATAATCGAAATTGGACCAATCAAATTTTTCACAGGTGTCACGACAAAGGCGAAAAGGTAGACGAAGGTTGGCCTGACCATTTTCAAGAAGAGATGCCTATCGTCGTAAAAATATCTACTTTAACAATAACTATTTTTTTTAAAGAAGAAACAATATATTTTATGGTATACTTTTTTTTAACATTACAATTATTAACTTGTTATGAAGTCTTTATGCACACTCCAAATCCATCGTAATGTATCTTAACTTCAAATGAATTTGTGTTAGGTCCCTATACTACTAGTGTAACCCCTTATTGTATTATTATGCCCATATAGTCCCCATGTTGTTGTTATTATGCCCCATAGAAGCCCACTATTGTTATTGTTGTGCCCTTACAATATTATTGTTATTTAGGCTCGAATTGTATTGGGACCCCTTAGACTCCTATATATAGAAAGGAGGTCTTATCATTTGTATCATCCAATAATTGTTCATTTGTGTAATGTAAAGGAGGTTGCCCCCTCGAAGAGGCTGATTTTTAAGTCATTGATTTATCTTTTCTATCTTTTTGTGAGTTGGTTTCATAACATTTGGTATCGGGGCTTTGGATTCTAAGATTTCGTTGCTCCACACAAATCAGTGTGGCATTTTCGCTATAACTTTTTTCTCTATGAAGTTTCAGAAGCTAAAAAAAAAACTTTTGAGCTGAAATCATTCTGAACCTCAGGTTCGAATTTCAGATCTTTCTCGCTATATTTTCGGAGATATGATCTGAGGAAGTTAGGTTTTTGCAAGCTCCAGAATTCCATCACAAACAGGTCATCGTGGAATTTTCGCCATAATTCATTTTCTACAAAGGTTCAGACTCTAAAATTAAAAACCATTTGAGTTGAAATCTTGATGAAGCTTGAACCCCAAATTTTAGATCTTGTTTCACTATATTTTTGGAGATATGATCCAAGGAAGTTAGGGTATTTGCAGGTCCCGAATTACATCCCAAAAAGGTGACCTTGGAAAAATCATCGCAACTTTCTCTCTTAGCATCAGATTAAAATTTTGTAAGAATTTACATAAATAAAACAAACTTTAGTTTTTTGTATATGGATTTTAGGTCCGAAGGTCGAAACTGTGGCGGTGGGGGGAGTTAATGTTCAATTTTAATGGGCAATTGCACATTAACTCCCCCTTGAGGGTGGGGTGGGGTAGTTAATGTGCAAGGGTGGGGGCGTTAATGTGCAGGGGTGGGGGAGTTAATGTGTGATTGGGGTGGGGGGAGTTAATGTGCAATTTCAAATTAACTGCCCCCACCCCACCTTAGGGGGATTTTAATGTGGAGTTTTTGTGGCAATTGCACATAACTCCCCCCACCCCCACTCAGGGGGAGTTAAGTGGAGTTAATGTGGCAACTTGCACATAACTCCCCCCCCCACCCTCATATAATTTCACATGAACTCCCCTGACCCCCACCCTCATATATGACCTAAATCTCGTAAGTAAGCAAACGTAATATCATAGTCGAACGAGTGTGCGATGTCGTTCCTTATGATGTTGGTCGCTCAATGATATCCCTATACGCCCGGTTCACCAGGTTCTACCACTACAAGACACAATTAGTCTCATAAGGGAGCAGAGCATCATTTGATTGATCGAATGGCTGGGGCTTATACTAGTCTACTATTATGAGAAACAAGTTCTTTATCACCCTTCCTACTTTTTGAATGGCTTTTACGCGAAGGCCTCATTCTTCTTCTGAATCTATCTCTCTCGCCTTTGCCCAGTCAATCCAGAAATGATAAGTTATTCTGGTGCTTTCTTTCTCCCAGGCCTTTCTGTTGGTCAACAACCAACCACAACACAACCCACTCTAATTTTTCACAACTCCTACAGGAAGGAGTCTCTTTTTGTCTGGAGGGACTTTTTTGTCTCAAACTTACATGAAGAGGAAATTCGAGGTCTTTGAATATGGATCCAATTTGAACCCTATTGACGATAACTCTTATTCTTCTTCCCATTTCTTGCAATTCTCTATTTTAATCAGGTCATCGTAGGAGGTTTGGCATAACTCTTTATTGAAGAATTCAATATTGATTAGACTGGTGGGGCTAGAAAGAGGACTCAGAGGGATACCATAGGAATAAATTTCAGAACTTGAAGATTTGAAATTACAGAGTTGTAGGTTTAAATATCGAGCTCCTAAAATCAAGAAAAATAATGACTCGAATCAAGAGGATAGAAATACCTAATAAGCAAAATTGGATGGATGATTTGAAGAATGCGATCGAAGCTAAGATAAATAGTTTTATATGTGCCATGGAAGCTAATATCGATGGTATGGACGTAGATTTGAAGAAAAGCATGGAAGATTTGAAGAAAGACATGGAAGCTTTGAAGCAAGCTCGGACAAAGCTGCTACAAGAAAGGCCTCGTAATGACAAAAAGGTAGTAGAGGAAACTCATGATGAGAAAAAAAATAAATGTTAATCATGATTTCATAGAATATAACATTGGATTGAAGACCCACCATATTTCAAAGATCGATATGAGGAAGTTTGATGGCGAGGATCCCATAACATGGATATTACAGATGGAGAAATATTTGATCTACATGATGTGCAACTGTTACAAAAGGCACGTATTGCATCTTAATATTTAGAACCGAATCAATTTTTATGGTATAAAGGGCTTTGTTATCGTAAACCACTTGTCACTTGGTCAATTTTCACGGAGGAAATGATAGCACATTATGAGGATACAAAGAGCAACACATTCTTTAGCCAATTGATAAATCTCAAACAAAAGGGTTCAATGGCGGAGCACATTGAGGACTTCCAAAAATTGAATATAAGGGTAAATGATATTCCAAAGAAGCAGAGGATCGATGTCTTCATAGGGAATTTAAAGATAACATTCAACATGAGGTTTGTCTTTGGGAACCTGGTTCATTGGAAAAGACATTTAGGATGGCAAGAAAAATGGAAAGCAAAATTATGGCAACAAGGAAGCCTACCACTCACAACTATAAAGATGGAAGTGTTGTCGTTCCTAGTCTTTCACCACCGACAAGGTTGACACCACAACAATTGGAATAAAAAAGATCAGAAGGGCTTTGTTACAATTGTGATAGAAAATACACTAAAGGTCTAAGTGTGTTGGGAAGAAATTAATTTATATAGATAGGGAAGAGGAGCAAGAAAAGGAACAAGAAACGTCAAAAGAATACACCAGGAACCACTCCCAGAGAAAGAAAAAATGAATCTGGCCATATCTTGTAATGCATTGACAGGAATTACCACTCCTCAAGCTCTCAAGATAGAAGGGCATATCAAGAAGAAAAAGGTAATAGTGTTGATTGATTTGGGTAGTACCCATAATTTTATTCATTGTAAGATAGCCAAGGAATTGAATTGATTTCTATATCCAGCAGCAGAGTGTCAAGTAATGATTGCAAATGGAGGAACCATAAATTTCCCTGGAAAGTGCCATAATATCAAGATATCCATGGGAGAATATGTCTTGAATAGTCCAATGCTTTCCATTCCAATGGGTGGTGCAGATGTTGTACTAGGAGTCCAATGGCTACAATCTTTAGGTCTAATAGCTTTGAATTTTCAAGAACTTTTCTTGAAATTTTTTTGGGAAGGAAAGGAAGTTGAATTAAGGGGTATCAGAGGGAAACCGGGAAATATAATCAGCGCTAAAAGCATGACAAAGCTTCTAAAGAAAGAACAATGGGGCATAATTGCACAATTATGTTCACTAGAGGTTCCCACATCGAAATCATCTATTTCTCAAGATATCCAAAACGTTTTGGACAATCATTCCAAGGTATTTGAGATTCCCAAAGGCCTCCCACCTATTCATGATGATGATCATTCATTTGATTCCAAGAAGTGTTCCCCAAAACATAAGGCCTTACAAAGATCCATATGCCCAAAAGAGTGAAATTGAACGTATGGTTGCAGAAATGTTAGAGGTTGGTATAATTTGACCTGGTCAAAGTTCTTTCTTTGTTGTAGTGGTATTGGTACACAAGAAGGATGAATCATGGTGCATATGTCCAAATTATAGGGAGCTCAACAAGCTTACTATTAAAGATAAATTTCTCATTCCTGTCATTGATGAATTATTGGATGAATTACATAGAGAAATTTACTTCACCAAGTTGGATCTTCGTTTAGGATATCACCAAATCAGAATGAAGACTAAAGACATTCCAAAAACAACATTTAGAACTCATGAGGGTCATTATGAATTTTTGGTCATGCTTTTGGCCTTACCAATGTACCTTTTTTCAAACCATCCCTTAAAAAATGTGTGTTAGTATTTTTTGATGATATACTAATCTACAGTAAGTCTTGGAAGGATCATGTTCAACATGTTGACAAGGTGCTCAAACTATTGGAGGAGAAGCAATTGTATACAAAAAGCTCCAAATGTTTCTTTGGAGTAGAAGAGGTGGAACCTTTGGGTACTCAATTAGCTCATAGCTCATCTTGTCATCCTCAATCTGATGGGCAAACTGAGATAGTGAACAAATGTTTGGAAGGATATCTTCATTGCTTTATATATGATAAACAGACACAATGGGTCAAGTGGTTGCCTCTCGCTGAATGGTGGAATAACAGTTCCTTCCATACTGCAGCAAAAATGACCCCATTTATGGCACTTTATGGATATCATCCACTACCCATCACATCATATTTAAAAGAAAATTCTAAGGTTCAAGCAGTGGAAGATCACATCCAACATCAACAACAAGTTCTAAAACTCTTAAAGGATAACCTCACTTTGGCGCATAATAGAATGAAACAACAGGCAGATCAACATCGCAGCAAAAGAAGTCTGGATGTAGGTGACTGGGTATTTCTATGACTACAACCATACAAACAAATGACCCTCAAGCAAGCTAAGAAGGATAATAAATTATCACCAAAATATTATTATCCATACAAGGTGTTACAACAGATTTGTACTATGGCATGCAAATTGGAGCTTCCTGCATCTTCCTGAGTGCACCCAATTTTCCATGTTTCATGCTTGAAGAAGGTTATAGGTGAGAAGATCTCAGTTCAAACAATATTGCCAGAACTTGACGAGGAAGGAAAAATCATATTGGAACTGGAAGCAATCAAAGAAACAAGAAATCGACAACTATGAAATTGATCAATTTTAGAGTATCTCTTCAAGTGGAAGAACTTACCTGCTGAAGATTCCACATGGCAGGATCAAAATTTTATATAGAAGCATCTAGAACTACTCAAGTGTTGAGGACAACACTTTTTGAAGGAGAGGGGCATGTTAGGTCCCTATACTACTAGTGTAACCCCTTATTTTTATTAGTGCAACCCCGTTATTGTATTATTGCATCCATATAGTCCTCATGTTGTTATTATTATGCCCCAAGGAAGCCCACTATTGTTATTGTTGTGCCCTTACAATATTATTGTTATGTAGGCTCAGATTGTATTAGGACCCATTAGACTCCTATATATAGAAAGGAGGTCTTGTCATTTGTATCACCCAATAATTGTACATTTGTGTAATGTAAAGGAGGTTGCCCCTTCGAAGAAGCTGATTTCTAAGTCGTTGATCTATCTTTTCTATCTTTTTGTGAGTTGGTTTCTTAACAATTTGTAACGGTGGACATATGATATATCTAGCTTTTCCAGAGATGTTATATACTAGTTGTGAAGGAGAGGTGAGGCAATAAGTATATTTTCTGCCAAATTATTTTGTTATAATATATTTGGTTAAATAATTTGGAGGTCAAATAAACTCTCTCTCTCTCTCTCTCTCTCTCTCTCTCTCTCTCTATATATATAATATATAAATATATATATATACTGATTTCAATTTCAGAGGTTACTGATTTCAAATATCAATGCATAGAACTATTTTATTGTTGATACTTTATCAAATTCCAATACAAATGTTTTTCAGGGGAAAATATTGCCTTTCATTTGGAGAGGCCATCTGTGTAATATGATTTTTATTATATAATCTATTTTGAAAATGTGACTTAGATATTCTACTTATAAAAAATAAATAATAATTCTTTGTAAAAGTCATTATACATTAAGATATAAAATTATATATATATAAAGAGCATACTATAAAGAAAAGTAAACTTGTATAACTATTTTTTTTAACGTAAAATAATTACGTCGAAAGACATTTTCTCTGTGAGCTTGGGGTGAGCAATGTTAGGTCCCTATAATACTAGTATATTCTCTTATTATTATTGTCATTGTAGCCCCTTATTGTTATTATTGTGCCCTTACATTATTATTGTTATGTTGTCTCTCATTATGTTGTAACCCCTTAGACTCCTATATATAGAAAAGAGGTCTTGTCATTTGTATCATTCAAGAATTATTCATTTGTGTAATCTAAAGGAGATTTACCCTTCGAGGAGGTTAAGTTTTAATTCGTTGATCTATCTCTTTCTTCTATTTTCTGAGCTGGTTGCATAACAATTGATATCAGAGTTTTGGATTTTAGGGTTTCGTTGCTTCAAACAGGTCATCGTGACATTTTTTCTATAATGTTTTCTATGATGTTTAAAAATCTTAAATTAAAACCCATTTGAGCCTAAATCTTGATGAACCTCGTGACCGAATTTTAGGCATTGTCTCTCTATATTTTTGGAGTTATGAGCTAAGGAAGTTAGGGTTTTTGCAGACTCCCAAATCCGATCTCAAACTTGTCACCTTGGGAAAATCGTCATAACTTTCTCTCTAAGATTCGATTCAAATTTAGTAAAAAGTGACATAAGGAGGACAGGCTGTAATTTGTTGGGTAGCATTTTCAGAGCCAAAGGTCGAAACAGTGACACGTCTTACAAGTTCACTCTACTTAACTAGTCTATAATTAGGTCATCGTGGGAGATTGGACATAACTCTTTCTTGGAGAATCCAATCGCGATCTGACTTGTGGGGTTGGAAAGAGGACTCAGAGGGCTATAATAGACCGAAATTTTAGAACTTTAAGATCTGAAATTACAGAGTTACAGGTGTTTCAAGATCAATTAAAAAAAAGAAGAAGAAGTTTGAAGTGATTCGAAGGGCATTGTGAAGCATAATTATCATTCATTGATGACCCGAAGAAAGTAAATGGAAACACCTAGTAAGCAACTTGAAGTCTCTACTATGACACATGAAGAAGAGGAAGAAATGCAACATGATATATCAAAATTACGAGACCAAGTACAACAAATTTCGCTCTCACAAAAAGTAACTGAAGCCAAGATGAATGGTTTAAAGAATGACATGGAAACTAAGATGGATGGTATAGAAGCCAAATTTAAAGGCAACATGGAAGATTTGAAGATAGATTTGACAAAGTTGCTACAATAAATGCTTACTAATGGAAAAAGGGTAGTAAAGGAAACTCATGATGAGAACAAAAGAAATATTAGTCATGATTTCATAGACTCTAGCGTTGGATTGAAGACCCACCATGTTCTAAAGATCAATATGAGAAATTTTGATGGCAAGGATCCCGTAACATGGATACTGCAGATGGAGCAATATTTTGATCTCCATAATGTGCAAAACACACAAAAGGTACGCATTGCAACTTTATATTTTGAACCCAATCAGTTTGTATGGTATCGATGGCTTTTCTCTTGTAAACAAATTGTCACTTGGACAATTTTTACAAAAAAATAAAAAATAAAAACAAAAATAAAAATAAAAATGATAGCACATTATGAGGATACAAAAAGCAACACTTTTTTTAGTCAATTGATGAATCTCAAAAAAAAGGATTCAATGGTGGAGAACATTGAGGACTTCCAAATATTGAATATAAGTGTAAAAGATATTCCAGATGAGCATAGGATTGATGTGTTCATAGGGACTTTAAAGGATAACTCCAACATAAGGTTCGACTTTGGGAACTTGATTCATTAGAGAAGGCATTCATGTTGGCATGAAAAATTTAAAGCAAAATTATGGCAACAAGGAAACCTACCACTCACAGCCATAAAGATGGAAGTGTCGTTGCCCCTAGCCTTCCACAACCTACAAGGTTGACACCACAACAATTGGAAGAAAAAAGATAAAAAGGGCTTTGTTACAATTGTGATAGCAAATACACTAAAGGTCATAAGTGTGCCGAGAAGAAATTATTTTACATAGATTGTGAAGAGGAGGAAGAAAAGGAAAAAGAAACATCAAAAGAAGAGGATACACACCAGGAACAAATCCTAGAGAAAGAAGAACTGAACCCAACCATATCTTGTAATGCATTGATCGGAATTACCACTCCTCAAACTATCAACATAGGAGGACACATCAAGAAGAAAAAGGTAATAATGTTGATTGATTCAGGTACTACCCATGGTTTTATTCATTGTAAGATAACCAAGGAATTGAATTGCTTCCTATATCCAGCACTATAGTGTCAAGTGATGGTTGCAAATGGAGGAACCATAATTGCTCTAGAAAGTGCCATAATATCAAGCTACCCATGGGAGAATATTTGTTGGATAGTGCAATTCTTTCCATTCCAATGGGTGGTTCTGATGTTGTACTAGGAGTCCAATGGCTACAATCTTTGGGTATGATAACTTTCAATTTTCAAGAACGTTTCTTGAATTTTTTTCGGAAGGAAAGGAAGTTGAACTAAGGGGTATCACAGGGAAACCAGGAAATATAATTAGCTCTAATGGCATGACAAAACTTCTAAAGAAATAACAATGAGGCATAATTTCACAATTATGTTTGCTAGGGCATTGAAATCATCTATTTCTCTGGATCTCCAAAAAGTCTTGGACAATCATTCCAAGGTATTTGAGACTCCCAAAGGCCTCCTACCTATTCGCGATCATGAACATGTATTCATTTGATTCCAGGAGTGTTCCTCCAAACATCAGGCCTTACATATATTCATATGCCCAAAAGAGTGAAATTGAACGTATGGTCGCATAAATGCTAGAGGCTAGTATAATTCAACCTAGTCAAAGTTCTTTCTCTGCTCCAATAGTATTGGTGCACGAGAAAGATGGATCATGGCGCATGTGTCTGGATTATAAGGAGCTCAACAAGCTCACTATTAAAGATAAATTTCCCATTCCTGTCATTGATGAATTATTGGATGAATTGCATATAGCAGTTTGCTTCATCAAGTTGGACCTTCGTTCAAGATATCGTCAAATCAGAATGAAGACTGAAGACATTTCGAAAACAACATTTAGAACTCATGAGGGTCATTATGAATTTTTGGTCATGCCTTTTGGCCTTACCAATGCACCTTCTACATTTCAAGGTTTGATGAATTCCATTTTCAAACCCTTTCTTAGAAAATTTGTGTTTGTATTTTTTGATGATATATTAATCTACAACAAATCTTGGAAGGATCATGTTCAATATGTTGGCAAAGTGCTCAAACTATTGGAGGATAAACAATTATATGCAAAAACCTCCAAATGTTTCTTTGGAGTACAAGCGGTGGAATATTTGGGTCATATTGTATCTCATGAAGGTGTTAAGGTAGACCTTAGCAAAATTAAAGCCATTAAGGAATGGAAAATCCCCATATCCATAAAGCATCTGCAATGATTTCTCAGGTTGACAGGGTATTATCGCAAGTTTGTTAAGAATTATGGGAGAATAGTAGCCCCTCTAACAACATTACTAAAGAAAGATGCATTTTCTTGGACTCCAGAAGCAACGAAGGCCTTTGAACATCTTAAAGAGACAATGTTCCAAGCACTAGTCTTAGTTACACTAAACTTCACAAAAACCTTTATTGTGGAATGTGATGCCTCAGGAAATGGAATTGGTGTTGTTTTAATGCAAGAAAAAAGACCCATTGCTTTCAAAAGTTGTCCAATCAAAGGAAATTATTTACACAAAGCTATTTATGAGAAGGAAATGTTGGAAATACTACATGCACTTAAGAAATGGCGACCTTATCTAATGGGAAGACACTTCAAGGTAAAAACAGATCATGATAGCCTTAAATACCTTTTAGAACAAAGATGATCTTCAGAAGAGCAACAAAAATGGGTCACAAAGATGTTGGGTTATGAATTTGAAATCATCTACAAAAAGGGAAGCAAAATGTTATTGCAGATGCACTCTCAAGAAAAGATAAGGATGTGGAAGCATTGCTTTGTGCCATTTCTATTCTCCAACCAGATTGGATAAATGAAGCAAGGAATGAATGAAATAATGACGAAGAAGTGTGGGCACTCATTCAAAAGTTGCAGCAAGATCCTAGTAGATCTGATACATTTAGTTGGAAAAATTATTCATTATGGTACAAAGATCACTTATACCTCTATAAGAATTCCCAACTCAAACAAAAGATTCTTATGGAATTGCACACCTCTCCCTTAAGAGGGCATTCATGATTTTTAAAGACTTACCATGGGGTTAAGAAGGATTTTTTTGGGATGGCCTTAAATCTGATATTCAAAAGTTAGTGGCAGAACGTTTGGTTTGCCAACAAAATAAAGCTGAGACAATTAAGACCCCAGGTCTATTACAATCTTTATCTATTCCAAGTCAATGTTGGGAGGAGATTTCAATGGAATTTATCACAGGTTTACCCAAGTTCGAAGGAAAGAGTTTCATTATGGTGTTAGTTGATAGAATTACCAAATATGCACACTTTTGTGCATTATCTCTTCCATTTAAAGCCAATACAGTTGCTACTGCATTTATGGAAACAATTCAAAACCTACATGGAAACCCAAAAATTATTGTAAGTGACAGAGATCCTATTTTCACTGGAAATTTTTGGACATAATTATTTTCTTGTCTTGGTACTTAGTTAGCTCATAGCTCATCTTATCATTCTCAATCTGATGGGCAAACTAAGATAGTGAACACATGTTTGGAAGGATATCTTCGTTGCTTTGTATCTGATAAACACACACAATGGGTCAAATGGTTACCTCTAGCTGAATGGTGGTATAACACTTCCTTCCATACTGCAGCAAAAATGACCCCATTTATGGCACTTTACGGATATCATCCATAGTCCATCACATCATATTTTAGAGAAAATTCTAAGGTTCAAGCTGTGGAAGATCACATTGTTCATCAACAAAAAGTTCTCCAAATCTTAAAGGCTAACCTCACTTTGGCGCATAATAGAACGAAACAATAGGCAGATCAACATCGCGGCGAAAGAAGTTTTGATGTAGGTGACTGGGTATTTCTA
Source organism: Pinus taeda (assembly GCA_000404065.3). Classification (NCBI taxonomy): domain Eukaryota; kingdom Viridiplantae; phylum Streptophyta; class Pinopsida; order Pinales; family Pinaceae; genus Pinus; species Pinus taeda. The sequence continues at coordinate 21,702 of APFE030184755.1, forward strand.
CGACTACAATCATACAAACAAATGTCCCTCAAGCAAGCTAAGAAGAATAATAAATTATTGCCAAACTATTATGGTCCGCACAAGGTGTTGCAAAAGATTCGTATTGTGGCATACAAATTGGAACTTCCTGCATCTTCCTGAGTGCACCCAGTTTTCCATGTTTCATGCTTAAAGAAGGTTATAGGTGAGAAGCTCCCAATTCAAACAATATTGCGAGAAGTTGACGAGGAAGGAAAAATCATATTGGAACCTGAAACAGTCACAAAAACAAGAACTCGACAACTACAAAATCGATCAATTTCAGAGTATCTAATCAAGTGGAAGAACTTACCTGCTGAAGATTCCACATGGGAGGATGAGAATTTTATACATAAGCATCAAAAACTACTCAAGCATTGAGGAAAACACATTTTTGAAGGAGAGGGGCATGTTAAGTCCCTATAATACTACTGTATTCCTTTATTATTGTTGTCATTGTAGCCTTTTATTGTTATTGTTATGCCCATATTATTATTATTGTGCCCCATAGAAGCCCACTATTATTATTGTTGTGCCCTTACATTATTATTGTTATGTCGGCTCTGATTATATTATGCCCCTTAGACTCCTATATATAGAAAGGAGGTCTTGTCATTTGTATCATTCAAGAATTTTTCATTTGTGTAATGTAAAGGAGGTTGCCCCCTCGAAGAGGCTACGTTTTAAGTCGTTGATCTATCTATTTCTTCTATTTTGTGAGCTGGTTGCATAACAATATTGTTTACCCCATCGAATCACATGCCTTCAATTTCCTCCTCCTCCTTAGAATAAAAAATTGACATGCAACCCGTTAAGTCATTGATGTCCGTTCATTCATTTATTTGTACCATACATCGGCAATAACATTGACTGCTATGTTGTACACCACTATATTATACACTATTTCTTAGGTGACTATTCACATATACTAGGTATTTCATAATTTAGAGCAAAATGAAAGCTTCAATACATTAGGGGTCCCTTTACTAGAAAGGGAAGATCCAGATTTGTTGCCATCCAATAACTCTCTGAATTCCCTTGCCAGTTGCTTGAAACCCTTTCAAATATTTTCCCAGATATCCACGCCAATCTGAAACCCAGAAAATCGAGTTTGCAATGGCCATTCGATTTTTTATTTTCCCTTGTGAGGTTAGAGATGAGGTGAAAACAACTCGTGTTACAAAAGAAAATGGCACAATAAATCACCTCGATGACATTCCTGAGAAATTTCCCAATGTAGAAACTGTTGTTTGTCATGAATTAGCCTGTCCACACATCACCAATAAAATAATGAATGAATTACATTGATAATTCGCACCAGCATTGAATAACAATAATAAGAATGAATGAAAAATTTTGCGTAGACACATTAGATGGTTGAACCATACCTTCCTGCACTCAATAATACAAATTAATGATGCTCGTCAATAATTGGTAGGATTCATTGAATGACTTACAAGAGAGGCGTTGAATATCATAGTAGCGCGGGGACTAGTGGACATTGTAGGTAATAAGAAGGTTTGTTTCTCTCTTGATTCCCTCCTCTTCCTCCTCCCTTCCACAACCTCTGTGGCAACGACAACGTTTATTAAGCGGTGCATCCTCTCAAGCATTAGAGTTCATGAGGAGATCCTTTGTCGATGAATCATACATTGAAGATTGATCGAGCATTTGTTGTGTATCGAAATTTTGGAGACATTCTTTTCAATTCGTTGCAACATCTCTCTGATGGATGTTGTCTTCAATGCTCCAAGTAGTCTCGATAATCAAAAAATCTCTGCTAATCACTGGACCGCCCTTGTTGTTCCACCTACTCTCCATATATATTGTCTTCATGGCCATCAACACTGAGAATGCCCCAATGAAGATGGAGCAGGGAGATGAATAAATTGAACCATTTAAGCATCAACCTGGTCGTTTAAGGGTAAAACACACCCATTGCTTTTTGTTTTTTCCTTGTTTCTTCACGGGATGAACGAAATGCAAGTGCCGAGGTGGGAAGTATAATAGGGTATTGATGTTGTATTTATGAAGGCCATCGAATAAAAGGAATGTGTGTCCTTTCCTGAAGAACACAACATGGCGACAAAGAAGAGAGCAACAAATGCATTTCATGCATCACCTCACTCTCCATGTCCTAACCCAAAGAAGGAACCCCTTCTTGCCATGGTTTCCAAGGGTCGTGCCTTTCAAAGAAAGAGAGAAAATTGATAGGTGGAAGGTCGCCACATTCAAGACATGACTTAAGTAAAAGTAATTTGCCCTTACATTGCCTTTACTCTGCATAACCTACAAAAAAACATTCCAATGTAACGAAGACACAAAAAAAAATTGTTTTCACTTCCTGAACATTTAAAGGTATTGAGGACTGATTTTGGCCCAAATATTCATGAAATCCTTTGTACATGTAGCATTTGGCAGTCGGGGGAAGTGTTTGAATTTCCCTCATTATCTCTTTATTGGAGTCAATGTGGAGACTGATATTGTATGATCCATGTCATATGTGGTGCAATTTATCATTTTGGGGCCATTTCCCAATAGATTTTGACATTGTCAATTTTTTGTTTGAGAATTTTCCTTTATTTTTATTTATTTTCAAGCTAATTTTAAGGTCTAAAATGGGCTCAGATCGAATTCTTATAGTTGAGAATACACAATTGTTAAAAACTTTTAGACTCAATTTGGCCCAACTCACAACTCTGGAGTGCCTTGATGGTCAGTTGATGAAAGCTTTCACGATGAAACATAAATTGCGATTTTAGAATGTGAAAAATACCTCAAGATTAATTTACATTATTACAAATCTCAATTTATTAGCTTAAGAAAAATCGAGCTTGGTTGATAGACTGAAGCTTTCAGAGACGGAGTCTGCCAAGTTGTCTCTAAAAACAATAATAGTCCAATTTTCTCCCTTATAGTGCCAAATGTTGTACAATTGTGGTTTAAAAAGAAATGCAGTTGATTGGATCAATGATCCAAAAAAAGTAATGAAAATTGGTTAGGAAAATCTACCTATTAGCTCAATAACTAAACCCAAAAAGCTCTACACACATAAAAACTAGGATATTCAAATTAGGAGCAGATAGCCAAGCTTAGAATTTTGGGTAAAGAGGATGTAACAAGCTCTCTCTCTCTCTCTCTAAGTGCAGCTTGGCATATATTTTCCTTCGAAAACCTCACAATCGTGACAAGGCACATGGGACTAAAGAATGTAGTTGCAACATATAATATTTCTCTGCATTCAGGCTCTAGTCATGGCAACTTTGACATCAAATCAAAGACAAAGGGAGCCTAGATTAATTCCCACGAGAATAATAGTAATAACAATAGCGCAACACCTTCTTCTAGAGTAGCAGGCAGTCAAAGGAGATCAACAAGCTTAAGCCATTATCCCGTTATTTCCCAAAGATATCTTCCTCAGTCCTTCATCATGTTGATCTCCAAAACACCAACAACGTAAAGTCCCTCACCTATTGCGACGCCAGCCCTACCCAGGAGTTGAAGCTTGGGTGCTCTGTGAATACCGGCCCCCATGTGACCATTGGGGAAGGTTGAAGGAAACAAGCGCTCGTTGTGTATCATTTTCATACAAATAGCACTGCTTCTCCTCCGAGACGAAAATAGTGCAGAGGAGAGGTCGCTCCGCTACATCTAGGCAAATAATGCCACCCCATGAGAATGGACACTGGAGGGAGCGCTCTGTGTCCATTGCTCGATACTAGTACAATGACTGAGGTAGGGCATTTGTAGCTTCAAGTTTATTAATTCCTGGAGCTGAATCTCAATGGGAATATTTTAGGCCTTAATTTTTCCATTTAGTCATTATTGTTTTTAATTATTAAATTTAAATTTAAATTATAAGATTTAATTTCAATGTTTTCTAAAAAATAATTCCCTCTATTATTTATACAAATTTCACTTACTCTAAAAATCATCATCACAATATGAACATGTATGTGAATTTTTTGATCTTATTTATACACTTTATAACTTTCAATTCATCAAATAAGATTCTTACTTTTCTTTTATAATGTTTATATACAATATTAAATGACAATGGTGTTAAATATCTAAAACAAAGTTTAAAAGGGGATCGTCGTAGTAGATGCATGACAATTCTAATTTAATGGTATTTCATATGAATCAATATATATACTATATATATATATTATATATATATATTTTATATATATATGTTAACATCATCGGTTGCTATATTATATTTCAAAAAAAGAGGAGAATGTTGTTCCCCTGAGATACATATTGAGTTGCCATGAGATGCGAGGAGAGTAAGAGTTACAGTAACAAAATCCTCCTTGCTCCTGCCTTCTAGGCTTTGAGGTAAATATTAAACTAAAATAAATCCTAACAAATTGAAACACTAAGAAACAACATTTGCAAAACATCGTCAATCTATGTTAATGTGGCTGATATGCCTCATTGTCGATTCTTCAGGCTTATCCTCTTCATCAGCTTGCTTGATAATTGAAGAGCTTGTCGGCATGGCGTTTTTCTTTTCCATCATGTATTTCAGTATTTCTATGGATTCTTCAGCATGAGCACATCTGTTGGAGAGTTGTCTGAACTGCTCATGTAATGAAGAAAGTCTGTGCAAGAACAGATTTATGTCAACTTCGTATTTTTCTTTTATAAACCTGCTTTGGTTATCAATCTTTGCCTCCATGATCGCCTGTTGACTATCCATCTTGCTGTCTAAAATCCTTTGTTGGGCTCTTAACTGCTCTAACTTTGCTTGGAGGTCAGCATAGTGAAGGCAATCTTCACTCCTCAACATAGGTGGGTGTTGAGTTCGAGAACAAAGGTCAGGCTTGAAGCACTGCTCTTGAGGGAACGTACAGGAGTTGCTACTGAAAGTCAGGTTCATTATAAGATCCAGAGGCTTCAGAAAGCGGTGGGAGACTTGATAAAGAAGAAAATACCAGAATACGGGCTTGTAACGCTGCTCTTGGAGGCACGAACACGAGATGCTGCTGGAAGGCAGGGTCACTATCTGTTCCAAAGGTTCCAAAAAGTGATGAGAGGCCTGAAACAAAGGAAGAAAGGGTCGCAGAGAGCTCGAAAGAAAATAAGCGGACCTCAGAAGCAGAAATGTGAAACAGGGAACTGGAGGGATGCGAAATGGGATAAGAGAAGGGGCATATAAAGAAATCGGAAGGGTGATCGCAGGGCATGAGGGGAGAACCAAGAAGGGACAGAGAAAATCGAGGAGGCGATTCGGAGGAATGGGGAGGGATGGCTACTGGGAAGAAGGACGACCGATCGACTGACAAGGGGCGTGAAAGTAATAATTTCAAGGGGATGCCAGATCCCTATGTGGATCTTAGTCACAAGGAGGATAAGGCTGGTCTTTAACCAAGCCATCAAATAAGGAGTTTTAGATATGATGAGGATCTGATTGGTGACATAAAGGATCATCATCATGGTAAGTATTGGAAAGATTCCACGTCATTGCAGACAAGGCATCCCAATGGCCTGGCACAAGCTTTGTTGGCTTGATTGTCAGCATTTTTGTTGAGAGAGCGTAGAATATGATGATAGCACAAGTCTATCATAAAATGTCCTAAAATTTGACACCGTCTAATAATTTGCTGAAGGAGAGCGTTGGAGAGTTCCATGTTCTGAACCATTGAGCTGATATCAACCGTCGAGTCTCCAAATATCATGGCTGAGTCTATACCAAGCTTTCTAAGTTGTATAAGACCTTGGTAAAGGTCCAAGGCTTCTGCTCTGTTGTTGGAAGTGTGGCCAAGACCCCACTCATAAGACAGAATGTTGTCCCCATTAGCATTGAATATAACTCCTCCCGCCCCTGCTACCCTGGGATTCGACTTTGAGGCCCCATCGAAGAATATATAATTCTTGTTGTTGTTTTTAATCCAGACTGCAAAATCTTCTTCCTTTAGCCTAATCTTCTAGTTAAGGGAAACATTATTATATCTGTTACTAGCAGTGTTGCCCATCTGATCGCTGGTGTTTTTGTCTAACAGGTATCCAATGAAGCTTCGTTCTTCTACGCTGAGTTCATTGATGTCTATGCTTCCCTGATTCTTAACTGAGATAGTTTCGAGGGTAAGACCCCTTGCCTTGGTGCAAAGACTTCTAACAGTCGAATTCTTGTCCTTAAAAACCTTCCGATTCAAGCCAACCAAATGTTCCATAACATATTGTAGGGAAGAATGTCCCAGACTCCCTTCACTGTGTTGTTCTTCCTGTGCTGCCAGGGATAGTTTTTTTTTTTTTTTTTTTTTTTTTTTGTGAATAATTTCTCCTATGGTGTTTTGGTTGCTCCATGGGATTTGGTTGTTACGCGATAAGTTTCTCCAGCAGTTGATGGCAAAAGGATAATCGATAAAGAGATGATGCATGGTTTCTTCAGTAGCTAAGCAATTAGGGCAACGAGAAGGACCATTGATTCCCCTCTTTTGAAAATTTTCAGCCATGAGGATTTTCCCTTTGAGAAGGGTCCAGAGAAAAAAATTGATTTTTGGAAGTGCCTTGGATTTCCAAACCGCCTTCCTGTGATTCTAGCTTGGCATGGGATAGCTAATATTGCAAATGTACTCGTGGGCAGCTTGGATGGTGTAAATGGATCCAGATGGATCCCAACGAAACCATCTGGTTTTAGCCCAATCTTTTATAGCTTCTTTTGTTTTTCTTAATTTGGTTTCCCAGATGAAACTGGGGGACCCCTCCACGTGCTGGATCCAAGAACTGTAGACAACTCCTGCAACTGTTGGTATATCATTCCAGAGGGAACTATATATTAAAGGAATGGGCCCAAGGGGGTTGTGATTTTCCAGCATGAGTGTTATTGGGTAATGGTCAGGCGCAGAACACGTTAGAATGTTGAAATATCCAACGAAGAAAGCAGAAAGAAGCGAGACATTAATGATAATTTTGTCCAACCGTTCCATGATGTTACCTGTACCCATCCTGCGATTATTCCATGTGTATCTATGGTTTTTTGGAGGAATGTCCACAAGATCATGATCTTGCATGATATTTTCCAAACGTGTTCTGTATGGATCAGGTGTAAAACTGACTCCTCTTTTTTCATTGGCATGGAGAATTAGATTGAAGTTGCCTCCCAAAATAATATTAAAGTTTTCTTCTGCATCTATACTGTCTTTTAGATCTTGCCAACAACATTCCTTGTCTCTAAAATGATTAGGCACATAGATATTGTAGATGATTATGATTTGCTGATCTACTTTATTTTCCAAGATTGTTTTGATCCAATGTTGATTTATTGTTTCCGAAGTGCAATTCCATATGCTTTGGTTCCAGATTGTTGCTACTCCTCTTGAAGCTCCTCTTGCTTCATTGATGCTTCCTTTATACTGTCTCTGCTGCTCAATGATTCTACTCATTTCCTAGTGGCCTTATTTTGTTTCTTGTAACAAAATAATTACTGGTTTCTCAGAAAGGATAAGATCCCTTAGGGCTGCTACCTTAGAGGGGTGCCCAAGTCCCCTGATGTTCCAAGACAGGATTTTCATCATTGGATATGCGAAGTACGGGGAGGTGCTCGCCCCCCTTGGTCCTTATTAGCTACTTCTTTGTCATGTTGCCCCATAATGTATGTTTCTATGGTTGTCCGAGTTCACATTTCTATGTCTTTTTGTGCGCTCTCATCCTGATGTTTCTTGGCAGATTTCCTGCCTGGACCAGGTTTCTTGAAAGATTCACTAGTGTCCCCGTGGTCTTTGGAGGAGCTCCTAGTAATTCTGTTGAAGGGAGGATCAAGAAGGGGCTGAGAGGAGATGATTAGGGGCAAGGAAGATTCGATGGTGTCTTGGTGTTGGCTTTCAGGGAGAGGGGGATCCTGGAGTTCAGGGGGGGATAGAATTGAGAAGGGGTTGGATGAGGGGAGGGTCTGATGACGGAAGAGGGGAGGAGGCTTAGAGGGTACAGGGGAGGAAGGGGCTGAATGAGCTGCAGTGGAGGCCAAAGGGCCTGCATCAAGGGGAGCTTTAGCTGAAGAGACCGTTTTTTTTTTTTTTACCATTTCCCATTGTTCTTCTTATGGAGCATTCTCTACATCAATAAGCTTAGTACATCTATTGGCAAAGTGGCCGTATTCATTACATACCTTGCACTTAAATGGGATCTGCTTGTAATCCAGCTGCTGAATATGGCTCCAGTCGTCCACTTTGAGCTTGATGGCTTCCGAGAGGCCTTTGCCAAGGTCCACTTCAACACAGATCCACACAAAGGCTTGCATGTTTTCTTTTGGTTCATTACGATCAATATATTTACCGACTGCATTCCTGATGGAACGAACCGATTCATCTCCCCAGCAATGGAGAGGGAGATGAGGGAGCCGGACCCAAACTGGTATAACATTGGGAACATCCAACTCTGGATCAAAATCTGCGGTCCATTTATTGAGATACAGGGTCCTTGAGTCCATGACATAGGGCCCGTTTTTTAAAATTAAATCCTTATCTTCTTTAGATTCAAAGTGAAAGGTGAAGTACCCTTTCCCGCAAAATTTGATGGAAATTTTCCCTTGTATTTTGTCGGACTAGTTCCTTTCAACCCATCTTTGAACAGTTTTTGGGGATGGCCAGAGGCCCGTGAATTCCTATGAGTCCTCTTTCTGCCAGGGATAGTGCAGCCATGCGTGGAAGAGCTGGAGTCAGGTTAACTTCTTGAAGAACATCCAGCTTTTTGACAAATTTTGAGACTGCTGGACGAGGGCGCTGAGGGGGCAATGATTTAATCAAGGTCGAGAAAGCCTGTTGAGGATCGATCCCCTCCGGTGGAGCTTCCGGAGGGGCCTTGGAAGGAGGCCGAAGGCCCAAATTCTTGCGTAGTAAAAACCTAGGTCAATCGCGTGCAGCAGTAGCTCGTTTCCAATTGAATCAATTTTTTATCCTTTTTTTTAACAATAGATTTGCAAAAAAATAAAATAAAGCTATATTCACCAACTTTATCCACTAAGAATATGCATGTGGAAGGCATTAGGTCTCTTTAATTTAGTATCGAATTCTCTTGTAATTTGATCTAAATTTCACTCATAATTACATTGGTATTTGTATTAGAAATAACAGTCTTTGAAATCCCCAAAATGCACCAAGGCAGTAACAAATTTGCAACTTGTATTAGAAATAACGCTCTTTGAAATCCCCAAAGACCTTTTCAAGTAACAAATTTACAACTTACGTTTCACAATCTTCGTATAAACCATTGAAATACACATCTTATTGAAAGCTTTGACTCCTACATTGACGTAATCATGCATCCTTAATATTACATTAATAGAATAAACAATGTCCATGGAGATGTTTTCCCTAGTTCCTCTTCGAAGAAAAACTTATGAACACCCTACGCATGGGATGAAGATATTTTCCAATTGGATTTGATTCTAAATAAAGGAGATAGAGGGATTGATATCTGCAACAGTTGTTTTTTTCTTTGGAATATGTATAAGAAAAACACTACCAAAAAAAAGAAAAAAGAACTAGCACACTAGCGTTTCCAATATTGACCTTCATTACTGACTTGCCATGAAGATGTAATTTTGAATTCACATAATCTAGCATCATAATTCTTTTGGAAAAGGAAGAACAATTTTCCTACTCTAGTTTGCATCGTGTCCACATGGTTGTAAAACCTTGAAGTTTTTGATTGTTGCCATCATTGATTTTTAATAGCTTCTATATTATGAAGATCAATTATTTATTTCTAATTGCATTTAAAGAAATAAAAATACATATATGAGATGTATTACATACTGACTTTATTTTCAAACCGGAAAAAATTTAAATTCTTTAATAGGAAAAATAAAAATATACAAAATTATATAATATATATATATATATTAAATATATATATATATATATTAATATATATATAATGAAATTGATGTTTTAAAAATCTAATAATTTCTACTTCAATATCTATTTTAATTCTTATAAATCTATAACAATAAAATAAAATTTATTATAGTTTAAAAATAGATAAAACAATAAAAATATAATAATATGAAATTAAATCTTATTTAAAAATAGATTACATATATCAATAATGATTGCAAATAATTAATTCATGTTAAAAAACAAAAATATTTTTTTTTTTTTTTTTTAATTCAAATTAATCCAAATACTTATACTAGAAAGTAAAAAAGAATTATAACCGTATCTTTTATTATTTAATCAAAACATACTTCCCAATAAGTAAAATACAATGCTTTGATTTCATTGAAAACAATTGTCTTTATCACACAGTTTTTCACAACTAGTTTCACAACATTTATTGATACAACAATTTTATTTGTAATTTAAGCTTTGCTCATCTTCACAACAATAACACTACTAACAATTTTATTTGTTATTCAAGTTTTGCTCATCTTCATAACAATGCCACTGATATCTTTAATTATTAGATATCTGGTAATTCATGTGTTTAAAATTGAACTCCTCTACTATGTGCCTTGTACCTACAAAAAATTTCCATTATTTTATTATGTTAATGTAACTTTCTTCTTAAATATAAAATACACTCTATGTTGTAGTGAGGGTTACCTTCTCCGACTTCAAAGAAAACTATATTATTTAAAAATATCAATTTTTTCAAACCAGAGGTAAGAATAATCAGCGACACTGCACTTGTTTTAAATCTCGTATGACCTAATTCTTATTTTTAAAAGTGATTAACGAGGCTTCTTATTTTCACCGATGACGCATCGGTAATGAAGATCTTCGCTGTAGACGGATAGTTAATGAAAGGTTGAGATTACTTGAGGCACATGCCTTGGTCTTTCAATTCCACCCGTTGGATTTAGATCGATGGTTGAGATTTACTAGGGATGTATTAGGGTTTTCGGGGTTATCTTTTATTCCCATTCATTCTCCATCTCCGAGTACTTCAGTTCAGCTCTCGTTCTGCCCGTATATTGATCCGCCCCAGCTGTGGTTTTATTCATTGTTTTCTGATTGCATCGAGGTTCTCTTTAGTTTTATTTCATCTTTCGGCCAGTTAATTACTGGGACTGCCATACCTATGGATTCAACCATTGATTTTTTCGGATTCAAGTGATTTTTGGTACTCCCAATGCAAAGGGAACAATAAGCAGCAAGCTAATCAGAACCAGGCTGCTACAGGGCAGTTATGGGGTGTACATCAAGGAATTTGACCTTGACTTACAGATATTAATTTCCATAACGGGGTGAACATGGGTCGCCCCAATTTCAAGGTAGCTTTCGGACTTAGATATGAGTCTGTTTATGATTCCTTAACCATTCCTTCTTAGGGCGGCCTTTTCTTGAATGTATCTGTGATGCCGTTTCCGTTCTTGGCGGTGGATGACCTGCATTTCTTTGATCGGTTTTGTTTTCAAGTTTATATCAGGCTCAGATACGCTAATAACTTTGACCAAGCTCACCTAGGTCAAGATCTCTGGGTCTTGGGAACTGGGCTTCTTCGATAATACATGCATGCTTCTTCGATAATACACACATGCCAGAGATCAAATGTTCCTGAGATTATCTTGCAACAGCGCATATATAAGCAAGATTTTGCAATTACTCTCGACCTCTACAAGGCATTTGTTCTCTTGGTAACACATTCTGAATCCAAGGGAAGAAGTGTCTTGTGATGTGGAGAGTAAAGGGCAATTACTCTAACAATCCCAGGTAAAAAAGGGCGCGTCTTCAAGGTTCTTACCTTTCAGTAAGTTATGAAGTTTTTTCTAAAGCTTTTTACCTCGGCAAATGACAAGTTGTTCTCTCAATCATAGAATGGACAAAAGACCCCCGAGGTATGTAGACAGTCATAAAAGTTAATTCGATTTTATATAATATATATTTAGTAAAGTCAGAAAGATATTTTTTAATTGTAGTTTAGAGTTTCTGAGTGAAATGTAGATTTGAAGGGATCTACTAGTACTTAGCAAATGACAAGGTATGACAAGGTACTTAGGAATGACTAATTGAAGGGATCCACTTGAAGGGATCTTACATCTCTAGTCTGGGCAGATCCACTCCACTTGAAGGGATCTTACATCTCTAATCTGGGCAGATCCACGGGATATATCCCTAGCTTACTAATACTAGCTTACTAATATGTGAGGCTCACCTTGAGGTTGCAGAGGAAGGTACTTAGCAATGACTAATTGAAGGGATCCACTTGAAAGTATCTTACATCCCTTACATCTGTAAAGGGATATTCTAATTTGGACAGATACACTGGAAGGGATATATTATTAGCCTAATATGTTAGGCCTCGCCTTGAGGTTGTAGAGGAGATTTATCCCTCGACCTACCTTGCCAACGGGAAGTTGACGAACTTAACTATCTTGGTTTTTTTTCGGTATCTCAGGGCTTTTTGGGTTTTTTTTAAAGGCAGATGTCTCTTCTGTCTCCTTTTTAAGGCAGATGTCTTTTTTTTAAAGGCAGATGTCTCTTATGTCTCTTTTGTTAAGGCAGATGTCCTTATTTTTAAGGGAGGTGTCTCTTCCCAGCCCAAGTGCTTAGCAACTCTAAAAGAGTTTCTTAAAAATAAAAGGCAGATGTCCTTTTTTAAAGGGAGGTGTCTCTTCCCAGCCCAAGTGCTTAGCAACTCTAAAAGAGTTTCTTAAAAATAAAAGGCAGATGTCCTTTTTTTAAGGGAGGTGTCTCTTCCCAGCCCAAGTGCTTAGCAACTCTAAAAGAGTTTCTTAAAAATAAATATCTTAAATAAATACGTAAAGTATTTTTGGACTTTCAGTTGCTAAAGTTGATTGATTGGTTTTTGGTGATTACTTTTCTTTATATGTTTTAAGCTTAGAATACAAATGGAATACTATAACATGCCGATCCACCTTTTAGAATACCGTGATTTTTCCTCATTTATTGTGGAGATTTTGATTGATATCAATTTTGGTGTTGTTTTCTATATTGATGGTTAAGATTCACCAGGGTTGTATTAGGGTTTTGGATGCTGTGTTACCACCATTCTTTAATGGCCAGGGATTCACTTCAGCTAACGTTCTTTGCATGATTCATCTTACTCCTGGTATTAGGCTCAGCTATGGTTTCATTCATTTTTCTCTGATAGCATTGTTGTTTTGTTTCCCCGCTAATTAATTAACGTGATTGCTATTTTAAATGACAGCGTATTTTCAATGCATCGACCATGCCATTCTAGCTAGTGGATGGCCGACATCTCTTTCATTGTTTTATTTTTATTTATTTATCTTTTTCTTTAGTTTTGTTTCGGGTTTAGATACACGAATTCTAGAACAGCCCATATGTCGATAAGACTTCAATGACTCTCCAGCGACACGAGACACTTGTTCACTTGGAAATGAACTATGAATATAGAGAACACGTGTCTTATGGATGTTGAAAGTAAAGAGCAATTTTGGTAATCCCAGGTACTGGAGGCAGCCAACTGCTACGCCCCTGAAGGTTTTTATCTCTTAGCAAATGATTGACGTCCTCCCTCACTCTTAATGAACAAAACAGCCCTGAAGTATATAGATCTTTTTACCGAATTTAGGTTTATTTTTGTGTTTCGCAAAGCTGATGGGTTTCCGAAAGCTTTAAAAATTACTGGCTCTAAGTTGGTTTTTTTTCCTAAAATAAGAGTAAAGTTAGAATATGACTTAGCTTTGTGCATTACACGCTGTTTAGCAATATTGGTGGATTTTGATATAGTACCAAAATATGATCATTATATGTCTTTTCCATGTATCTGAGCTTTTTATATAAACGTTTAGTTGATAGAATTGTCAAAACTGTAGTGGGCATGAGTAAGTTTGGCGATTTTAGGAGTAACTTAGATGTGGATTCTGCTGGTTTTGGTCATCAATAATAAAAGTTGGAAGAATATGTTGTTTTTTTCATTTTGATGTGCGATTTGAGAGGTTTGAAGGCGCTTGCTTGTATGAAATTTATAGCTGACTTTCAAGGAGTATGGTGTTTTTTGAAAATTACTATACATATAAATCCAAATGGACCATTCATCTACTATAATAAACATATTTCGTTGTTTTTCTCTCATCCACACACATACTTTTTAGCATTTTTTTATTATTTTTTAAAAGATTTACATTAGGACCAACCCTAGTGGTGAAAGTTGAAAGTTACAATGATCTTATTAGCTTTGTAATAATTGAAAAACAAATTTAGTTCAACGCATCTCTTAGTTTAATAGAATTGTGTATAAATCGGTAGAATAGATATAAATATATGGTTGATTTATATATTCATTATAAATTACGCTTATATAATTTTGAAACGGTGTTTGTTGTGTGAAACTACAGTTGTCATCCAGGCATAAACAATCTCCGTGTTTGTTGTGTGACTCCGTCCATTCATGTATTTCCCCAATAAACCAGTTTTGGCCCAGCATATAGGACCGTGCATCGGAGCATTTGGATATTACTTCGTGGAAGTCTTAGGCAACGACTCTATGAACTCTGCAATTTTGGGAAACATGTAGTGAGGCAGCCGCTTTTTGCAAATGAAATCATCTTTGCCTCTGTTACCGCCATTCGGTGACGGATTGTGCTTACAAAAAGCGCAGGGGATACTCCCTAGAAAGGATCGGGCCTCGCCACTACAGCTGCCTCCACTTCTAGGCTGTCCATCCCAACTTCCAGGATCTTGCTCCAGTCCGGGACGTTCACGGGGGCTGCCTGGTGGTGCATAATCATCGTGTCTCTGTTGTTGCTACCGTTATTACTGCGGCTGTCGCTGGTGCTATTACTGTTCTGGTCCGTCGACGGTATCATCCTCACAGAGGAAGGGTTCGAGTCTACTTCTAAAATTGGATGGGAAAATCTATAGTGGTCTCTAATATAAATTTCTTAAATTTATTGAACTCAATATAAGACCTGCTGAGACAGTTTTATGACGAATTTATTCGGGTCTCATGGGCTGTTTGGATTTACTATTCTTAGAGCTATTGTCTCGTGAATTTCAAAGCTTGTTGTGCTCTGTTGTTAGTTTCCGTCTTCATGTTGGTGGTAATAGAAATCTGTAGGGACTAGGGTCCCCTTTGAATCATATTAGTCTATCCTAGAAATCGTAGGCATGGTTAGGAATTTTCTCTAATTTAAAGGGTTATTTTATCTGTTTGTGGGATGGAAATTCTATCTCATGTTGAAGAGGTTATTTTATCTGTTTGTGGGATGGAAATTCTATCTCATGTTGAAGGTTATGTATATCTTTTGCGGGATGCTGGCTGGTATTGCACATAGGGCTTCTTAGAGTCGGAGGAGGATTCATTAGGGGACAGCTCGAGAGCTAGACATTTTAGTGCAGAACTTTTTAGTTGGCATAATCTAAAGACTAACTAAATTGTCACCACTTTGCTGGCATTTGATGATTGAAAGAATTGAAGTTGAATCATACATTTCTCAGATTCTCAGATTGTAATTTTGAGCATTTGGGTTAGTTCAAAAAGGGTATAAATTTGGTTTTAGCCCAAATCATAGATATGGGCAAACAACATTGAATCGAATTATACATGTTATTGTTGTAGGGGTAAAACAAAGAATTGAGTTATATATATTATTGTTTTATGATGTACAATACAGAATCGAATTATATATGTTATTGTTTTATGATGTACAATACAGAATCGAATTATACATGTTATTGTTGTAGGGATAAAACAAAGAATTGAATTAAATATATATTATTGTTTTATGATGTAAAATACAAGAGTATGTTATGTATAGCAATGGAAGAGGCCTAGCAAATGTTTGTGACAAATAGGCAGATAAGAGTGTTTATGTGAATTTACAACAAACATTAGTTGGCTGAGTGGAAAATACCAACACTAATACCCCTCTTTTTAAGCGGTGGAAAGTAGGGAGTAAACAAAGAAAATAAAAATGGGTATTGACAACTAGACTTTATTAGGTATATCCAAGTATAGAATAGTGTCTCAAGCGGAGAAACATAGAAAAACCCATACGAAAGCACTTTTTTGCAAAAGAGAGATGCTAGTGTTGAAAAGAGTATCGATGCTGAAATTATAGATCTTGCAATGATGCATTGAATGTCAAGAACATGAGAGCTCTAATTAGGAGTAACCTCAATGAACAAAACTTTGAAGAGGAGAGTGAAGTGACCACATTGAACTTGGTTGAATTTTGAACTAGAAGAGGTTCATTTTTAGTGGCACGAAATTGACAAACATATGGCGACATCATATATGCTTCAGAAATATAGGTGTTAGTGAGAACTAGAACACATATTTTGAACCTAGACAACCAACACCAGCCATCAAATGAACAACGATGCTAGTAGACGCTGAAAGGTCCAAACAAGAAAGTATGAAAAAAACTTTAAAGAGGGCTAAATAACCCTAAGTTAAATAAAGTCTTTCGGTAGAAATCACATGAGAGATTTTTTGGCCAACGCGTCTCGAACCAACAAGTGTGGTTCATCATCAGGACCAGATCTAGTCTTAATGATAAACCACAATTGTTTTTTTTAACAAGGTCAGATATTTTTGTATTATGATCTGGTCCTAATGAGGAACCACACTTGTTTTTTTTTTAACAGGGTCAGATATTTTTGTATTATAAAAGAACAGAAGGAGGACCAAGTCTTGTTACATTTCGAGAGCGAAAGGTCTTTAATGGAGGCGCAATAGGGGAGCGCAGTCCCTACTTCGACATGAGAGACCTTGTTTCTAAAACACTGGAAAAGAAAATACCCATATTGCCGAACAATTTGACCAAGTAACAAGTAAAATTTGCAGTGCATTTGAGGAAAGAGACATGGAGTTCACCAAAATTGATTTACAGATTCCTCAGGATAATGACCTTTTTTTTTACTGTATCTTGAGGAGGCTTCACCTTGCTCACTTTGGTTCAGAGAGTTTATATAATCAACTACATTTTCACGATGCTTACACTTATCCTTCAGCGCTTCAATCTTTGCTTTTTGATTCTCGATTTTAGTTTGCTTATAGTTATTCACACTCTTCATCTCAAAACAAAGATCTTTGAGTGTTTGAATAAAGCGACCAATTATGAAACGGTTGGCACAACACAGAGCGTAGCTATCATTTTTTTTCCACTTTTTCCAATGGATTATGTTGGGTCCCTTTAATACTAGTAATTACCCCATTACTATTGTAGTTGTACCTCTTATTAATATTGTTGTGCCCCTATTGTCCCCATATTGTTATTACTGTGCCTCATAGAATCCCTCTATTGTTATTTTTTTGTGGCTTTATATTATTATTGTTAGGTCGGTTGGGTTATATTGTGACTCCTTAGACTCCTATATCTAGAAAGGAGGTTTTATCATTTGAATCATGCAAGAATTGTTCATTTATGTAATGTAAAGGAAGTTGCCTCCTCGAAGAGGCTGAATTCTAAGGTGTTGATCTATCTTTTCTTGAGTCGGTTTCATAACATTTGGTATCAGAGCTTTGGATTCTAGGGTTTTGCTGTTCCAAACAGGTCATCGTGGCATTTTCACTAACTTTTTTTTTCTACGACGTTTTAGAAGCTAAAAAACAAACCCATTTGAGAAGACATCGCATTGAATCTCAGGTCCGAATTTTAGAGCTTTTTGCGCTATATTTTCGGAGATATGAACTGAGGAAGTTGGTTTTTTTGCATAATCTTGAATTACATTCGAAACAGGCGACCTGGGGAAAATCGTCATAACTTTCTCTCTAAGCATCAGATTGAAATTTCGTAAGAAGATACAAAAAGAGGACGGATTGTAGTTTCTTGTATATATTTTTCAGAGTCAAAGGTTAAAACAGGGACACATGGCACGTCGTACAAGTTCGCTCTACTAAATTAGTCTATAATCGAGTCATTTTTTTTTCTACGACATTTTATAAGCTAAAAAAAAACCCATTTGAGAAGACATCGCATTGAATCTCAGGTCTGAATTTCAGAGCTTTTTGCGCTATATTTTCGGAGATATGAACTGAGGAAGTTGGTTTTTTTGCATAATCTTGAATTACATTCAAAACAGGTGACCTGGGGAAAATCGTCATAACTTTCTCTCTGAGCATCAGATTGAAATTTCGTAAGAAGATACAAAAAGAGGACAGATTGCAGTTTCTTGTATATATTTTTTAGAGTCAAAGGTTAAAACAGGGACACATGGCACGTCGTACAAGTTCGCTCTACTAAATTAGTCTATAATCGAGTCACTGTGGAAGATTTGACATAACTCTTCATTGGAGAATCCAATTGGGGTCAGATTGGTGGCGTTGGAAAGAGGACATAAAGGGCTATTGCAAGTCGCAATTTTAGAACTGGATGATCCGAAATTACAGAGATACATCAGAGGCAATATCGAGCTCCTACAAAGTGAAAAAATGTGTGTATATTTTTTCAAATGTTTGCTTAAGCTTGGTTTGAAAAATTATTTTGAAGGAATTCAAAGGGTATAGTAAAGCATTATTATCAGTGATTGATGCCCTGAAGAAAGAAAATGGAAACACCTAGTAGGCGACCTGAAAGCTCTAGCATGACTCATGAAGAAGAGGAAGAAATGTAGCGTGATATATCAAAATTACGAGACCAAGTGCAACAAGTGTCACTTGCACAAAAAGAACAGAATCTAAGATGAATTGTTTAAAGAAATGTGTAGAAGTTAAGATGAATGACGTAGAAGTTAAGATGGATGATTTGAAGATAGATTTGAAGACAGACATGGAAGAATTAAAGATAAATATGAATAAGTTGCTACAAGAAAGGGTCACTATGGGTGAAAGGGTAATAAAGGAAACTCATGATGAGAACAAATAAAGGAAACTCGTGATGAGAACAAAAAAAATGTTAATCATAATTCCATAGACTCTAATGTTGGATCAAAGACTCACCATATTCCAAAAATCGATATGAGGAAGTTTGATGGCAAGGATCCCACAACATGGATATTACAGATGGAACAATTTTTCGATCTCAATAATGTGCAAAACAGACAAAAGGTACGTATGACAACTTTATATTTGGAACCAAATTAGTTTGTATGGTATCAATGGCTTTGCTCTCGTAAACAATTTATCATTTGGGCAATTTTTATGGAAGAATTGATATTACATTATGAGGATACAAAAAACAACACTTTTTTTTAGCCAATTAATAAGTTTCAAACAAAAGGGTTCAATAATGGAGCACATTGAGGAGTTCCAAAATTTGAACATAAGGGTAAAATATATTCCAGAGGAGCATAGGATTGATGTGTTCATAGGGCCTTTAAAGGATAATATCCAA
>APFE030184758.1:2002-30727 GCA_000404065.3 Pinus taeda
GGGAGGATGAGAATTATATGCAGAAGTATCCAGAACTACTCAAGCGTTGAGGACAACACTTTTTTGAAGGAGAGGGGCATGTTGGGTCCCTATAATACTAGTGATTACCCCATTACTATTGTAGTTGTACCCCTTATAATATTATTGTGCCCCTATTGCCCCATATTGTTATTACCGTGCCCCATATAATCCCTCTATTGTTATTTTTGTGGCTTTATATTATTATTGTTAGGTCGGCTAGGTTATATTGTGACTCCTTAGACTCCTATATATAGAAAGGAGGTTTTGTCATTTGTATCATCCAATAATTGTTCATTCATGTAATGTAAAGGAGGTTGCCCCCTCGAAGAGACTGAATTCTAAGGCGTTGATCTATCTTTTCTATCTTTTCTTGAACTGGTTTCATAACAAAGTATAACATCATAATGACATGACACCCATACCACTTATTAGAGCTTTATAACATAGCTCATAGAGGTATTTACATCCATATACATATGTACATATACTAAACATCACCAAAACATGTACCAAAAATATATAACAAAGGCATACCAAAACATCCGCTCAACCAACGAATAAGGAAGGATACATAGCCCACATATGATTCGCCATCTCCCATGTAGCTTCATCAGGCCCAAAGTGCTTCCATTTCACTTTAACCTGCTCGATTGCTCAGTTCCAGAGCATGAAAATCTTTCTCTACAAAATACATTGCATTTCTAGCTGGGATTCTCCTTCTGGCTCCATTTGCAATACAAACCAGTCAATCACATGATCAGCATCTTTAACATACTTCTTCAGCAATGACACATGGAAAACATCATGGACTTTCACTATCAGAGGCAGTGTGAGTCGATAGGCTACTTGCCCAATCCTCTCAATAATCTTGAAAGGTCCACAAAATTGGGGTGCCAGCTTGGCACATGATCCAATCCACAAGGAGCTCTTCTTCGGTCTGATGCGCAAGTGCACCTGTTCCCCAACTTGGAACTTCTTGAACAACCTATTCCGATCTACATATCTCTTTTGCCTATCCTGTGCTGTTTTCATATTCTTCTTGATTACCTACATTTCCTGCTCCATGTCTACTAACGTTTTTGGTCCAATCAACACCATGTTAACTGGATCACTCCAGCTGATGGGAGTATTACAACTCCACCCATACAATGCCTCAAACAAACTCATCTTCAAATATTCCTGATACCCATTGTTGTAAGAGAACTCTACCAGTGGAAGGTACTCTTCCCACTTCCATTGTTGATGCATTACATACATCCTCAACATGTCCTCTAATATCCTGTTGACCCTCTCTATCTATCCATTTGTCTGTGGATGATAAGTTGTATCGAAGGCCAACTTTGTGCCCAAACCTGCAAATAACTCCTTCCAAAACTTGGAAGTGAACTTCGCATCCCTGTCTGACACAATATTTTTCAGAACACCATGCAATATGACCATGTCCCTTATGAATACTTGTGCTACATCACTAGTTGAGAATGTAGACTTTGCTGGAATGAACTGCGCTACCTTTATCAACATGTCCACTACTACCACGATGGAATCCTGTTGTCTTACTGTCCTCAGCAAACATGTGATAAATTTCATGGAAATGACCTCCCATTTCCACTCTGGAATCAGAATCGGTTGTAGCAGTCCACTTGGATGCTTACACTCTGACTTCACCTGTAGACAATCCAAGCACCTAGCCACAAACTCTGCTACGTCTCTTTTCAAATTCAGCTAATAGTAGAATTTCTTCACTTTTTTCAACTTCTTTTGATAACCTGGGTGACTTGAATATGGTTTCGAATGAAAGTCCCTCAATATCACCTTCTTAAGCTCACTGCTATCTAGCACATATATCTTGTCCCTAAATCTAACCAATCCATCTATCGTGAGACGATAGTCCACAACATGTGCACCTGCATCTGTACTTGTACCCGTACCACTACATGTACCTGTACCTATACTCTACTGCAACCAATGCACAATCTCCATATACCTATCATCCTACTGACCTGCCTACAAGATACTATCCTGTAAATATGTCGCATAGGAGCTCATAGTTGCTATGTGATTTACCTATATCCCCCTACTAAGAGTATATTGCACCCTGTTCTCTTTACCTTTGATATACCTGATCTCAAAATCGAACTTATTGATTGTGGCCAACCACTGAGCCTGCCTACCATTTAGATTCAGTTGGTCAAATAGATACCACAAATCACTGTGATCACTCATCAATACAAACCTCCTGCCAAGAAGATAGTGCCTCCACATCTTCAATGCATGTATGATCATTGCCAACTCAAGATCATGTGTCGAGTAGTTCTTCTCGCGCTTATTCAGTTTCTGTGACTCATAGAATACCACCTATCCATCCTGCATAAGGACTTCACCAAGTCCTCTCTTGCAAGCATATGTACATACTACAAACTCTTTGTCTGGATCTGCAATCTTTAACATTGGTGCATGTGTCAACAACTGCTTGAGCTTCTAAAAAATGGTCGCACACTACTCTTTCCATTCAAACTTCTTACCTTTCCTCTACAATTATGTGATAGGATAAGCAATATGTGAGAAGTTCCTGATGAACCTCCTATAATAACCTGTTAACCCCATGAAATATCTCACCTCATCCACATTCCTGGGAACTTCCCAATCCATGATAGCTCTTACCCTCTCTAGATCCATTGTTATGCCATCCTTGGAAACCACGTGTCCTAAGTAGTGTACCTCAGTCTAAAAGAAACTGCACTTGTTAATCTTAGCATACAATTGATGCTCTCTCAACAATCTCAACACTACTGCTAAATGCTCGGCATGTTTTTCTTCATTTTTTGAATATACCAATATATCATTAATGAACATAATAATGAGCATGTCCAAATATGGATGCAACACACTATTCATCAAGCACATGAAGGTAGTTGGAGAATTGATTAAAACAAATGGAACTACAACAAACTCATAACGTCCATACCTAGTCTGGAAAGTTGTCTTGTAGATGTCCTCTTCTTTAATGTGTACCTGATGATATCTGCATCTCATACCAATTTTTGAGAACACTGTTTCTCCTTTCAACTGATTGAACAAGTCATCAATACTCGGTAATGGATACTTGTTCTTGATGGTCACTTTGTTTAACTACCTATAGTCAATGCATAGCCTAAGAGTACCATCATTCTTCTTCACAAACAATATTGGTGTGCCCCATGGCAATACACTTGGCCTAATGTATCCCTTGTCCAACATTTCCTTCAACTACAGCTTCAACTCTACCAGCTTTGGAGTGCTCATCCTCTATGGTACCTTTGATGTTGGAGTTGCCCCTAGCACCAACTCAATAGAAAAGTCTACTTCCCTGTGAGGTGGCAACTTTGAAATATCTGCAGGAAATACATCTTGAAACTGTTGTAGAACTGGGTACCTACTCAAAACATCTGTATCCACAACTTCCTTACCTTTGTCACTAGAAATGTGCACTACAAATAACGCACACCATTCCTGCAACTACGTTTGGCCTAGATAGCTGTCACCATTCTAACTGGTGTTGCTTTCTTCTTACCCTACAAGACTCTTTGTTCCCCATTGTCATCCAAGCACTCAATGGATTTGTCATAACAATCCACTTTGGTTCTATGAAGGTACAACCAATCCATGCCTGACAACATAATGTATGATCCCAATTGTAATACATTCAAATGTATTGAGGTAGGCATACCATTTAAATCAAATGCAAAAGTTCTTACCCAATGATGAACTCGCTTCTTTGTACCTATAGCCAACTGCCAACTGCACTAACCAAGACTCTACATGCATTTCTTTATTCAAACCACATTTATCCCCCAGGTCAAGATTAACATAACTATAATTAGATCTAAGGTCAATAAAAATATAAACAACTTGATCACAAAGCTTACCATCCATCTTAATAATAGATGCTTGATGGTCTCCCTGTCTGTTATCCAGCATTGCATAAATCCTAGGAATACTCTGCCAAACATCTCCTACTATTTGTGCCTCCTAAGCACTGTAGATCTGCGGTCTACCACCCTGATGTTGTGGACAATCTCTCCTACGATGCTCTCCTCCACAAGTCCAATAGTACAAAGGCTTCTAGCCTTCATCCTTATTCTACTCCTCAAATCAAAATCCCTGTCCTCTATCATATGCATTGAACTTCTTAGATGGAACTGCATTCTCTTTATTACCTATATCCCGAGGTCTTTCTTGCTTCTTGCCCCATTTTCCTTTATTCTTTGCATTACCTTTCCAGTCTGACTTAGTCTTAGATCCGCGCTTCGATTGTTTATGACAATGCTTTAGCTTTCAGATGGCCTCCTCCAATGATCTAGGCTCATCGAACTCAATCGTGTCTTTGAATGCAATCTGTAATCCACTAATGAATCTCTGAATGTTGACCTTCTCCTCCTTGAGGTAAGGCACATACCTCAACAACTCCAAGAACCTACTAGTGTACTCCTCATCTGTCATCGATCCCATCTTTAGCTCATAGAATTATTTTGACCTATCATCAAAGTATCTCTCTGATAGGTACTTATTCTTAAATAGTCTCTCGAACTCATTCCAAGTCAAGTCCTCCCAATGAATACCTCTAACATTCTTCACGTCTTCCCATCAAATATTTGCTTTACCTTTGAGACTGAATGTAGTTATTATGGCTTTCATGTTCTCTGAGTAATTGTGCAACCTGAAGAACTTCCTCATACCAAGCAACCATGCCTCTGCATCCTATTGTTTCTTCATCTCTCCATCAAATGTAGGTGGCTTTGATTTCTTAAACTTGTCTGAAAAATATCCCTTATCACTCCTCTTGTAAGGGTGATAATGATGTCGACCATAATGCCTGCCACAACCAGAACTAGAATAGTACCTGCATCCATCACCTCTCTTGTCTAAAGTATCTAAGTACCAACCATCTTTGATCATGTCATCTCTATCTAATCTGTAATCACCATGAGACATGCTGCCATATGCCCCATTAATTTTGTCCTCCTACTCATGGCTGATCCGAAGTGGTCCATGTTGCTACAATTTTGACAAACTCTGAAGTATCACTACATTTACCTATGCTTGTTTCTCCTGTGCCTATATGATTATGTCATTATTTGCCTTACAACTCTTTGTTTCTTCCTTTAAGCTTCTCAGTGTGTCTACCAAATCAGAAGAGTGACCAACACCACAATGCTCATTTGATCCATAGGGAGAGTCTCGGGAACTGTAGTCTACCATCTTGCTAGTCATCTTTGATATTCTTCCTGCAAGGTATATCATGTCTGCTAAACCAAATCTCAATAAACCAATTTACCTTGGCATAATTCAGGGAGGATAGCTTGTCTATGGGATCAACAAATTAGTATAGTACATGTATAACATAATCATGGCAACATATATAAATATAACACATAAGCATATAACAATCATTCTAGCTAGAGTCCAGTCACCAATGCATGACTATATCAACTACACATACCATGACCTCATGCATGACAACAACCACCACATCACTATACACTTGACCACATGCGAATACTAACATGCATAAACAATGCATAATCAACCATACACTCATGATGACACACTCCACGACAACACCATCAACTTCCCATGGTGACCTCACTGCAACCATAACCCATACCATACAAATGTAACAAGCACATGGTCTTACAACACAAGAAACACATATGCCACCGACATGAATGCATGACCAACACACAACCCATCTAGTATGAGGGGTGAACCATGCTCTTATACCACTTTGCAACACCCTCCTCCCACATCTACCCAAATAACCAGCCAACCAAGGTAAACATGTAATGAGAAGTTACTATGATATTATTCAACTCCCTATATGTCAGTTAAGGAAGTGGAATCGACATAAACAGACCATACAAACCTTCCACCTCAACAATAGAACTTCTAGGAGTCATCCCAACCACTCAGGTAACCATCCCCTAAGACCAATTGAAGTTTTAAACCATCAAGCCCCCCAGATGTTCCCTTGAAATGGGAAAGCATGAGTCTAGGAGGCTCCAGACACTCCCAAAGCATGGGTACGCATGCGTCTGGGGACTTTCCTACCTAGTGTTGTGCCTATGTCTCTGGGATTTTAGCCACTTCTTTAGACATAGAGCCCAGGTCACTACCCGAAACTAAATGACACTTTTAGAACTGAAAGATAACAATAGAACAATGATCAAATTCAATTACTTGAACAAGGACTTGACTGGGCCCCTACTAGCCATGATAGGCATTTCGTCAAACATGTCACAATTATGTAATGTACAAGTTTAAACAATAAATTTGAGCATAGGGGTCTCATACTCATCTGAGAATCACTAAGAAGCATTGATGCCTCAACACATTAGTTGCTGTTTCATCCATTAGGCCATAGATACATTGTTCATTCATTTACAAGTGAAAACATGATGAGATCCATACATAGCCATTGTCATAATACATGTTCATAACCAACATAATAAAAACATAAATACCAAGGAAATAACAACCATATAATCCACATATAAACCAATATAATACTCATGAAATAAAAGGAAAAATAACCTCATATTAATGATGCAAAGGCCAACCAAGTTTGAGACTTCCACGAACCACCCAACCGTAGACATGGCTGAGCCAATTCTCTCTTCAACCATTCACCCCTGTGCCATATTCCAAGCATGAATGTGGGATTTCATAAAACACATCAATCAAAACCATCCAGGGCTTCAAGAGGCCAAACCACCTCAACCCATCAAACAGTGATTCCACCCCACATTAAACATCACAAACCATCACCAGATTAGTCTCTACCCAAGCCTTCCAAGGCTCCAAAGCGTTTGTTCCAACCAAGGCTTCTAGGACTAGTAACTCAACCCACAGTTGTCATCGGGCTTCCATAGCATTTGTCCAACCAAGGCTTCTATGACTAGTAACTCAACCCACCAAGGGCTTCTAGAGCGTTTGTCCAACCAAGGCTTCCAGGACTAGTAACTTGACCCAAGTTTTTACAGGGTTTCCAGGAACTAGTAACTCAACCCAAGCTAAAAGAAACATGAGAACCAACCAGAAAAACAAAGAAATGAACCCACAACACCATGGTTATCCAGGAAATGGCAAGGCTAGGCAAATCCATTGTCAATCCAAGCAATCCTCCATGCCAATGATAGATCATGACCAATAAACCACATGCATATGCCATGCATGCCAAAACTAGTGAGGAAAACATACATGCAACTTGGTACCTGCAAGAAAAACCCATTATCGTTGTTGATCCTAATTTCCTCTTATGCTTTCCTTCTCTTCCTTTGCCTTCTTGCTCCAAAAATCCAAGTATGCCACAATACTCCAAGAGTGCTCCAAGTAAAATGTGTGTCCAATAGTATGAGAGAGAGAGAATAGAGAGATAGCTCCAAAACTGAACTAACAAAAGTTTGTGAACTGATCCTAAAAATCCTTTTTATTAATGAGGCCTTTATTTCTTCATTTTCCATTATTTTCCTTCATTTTGCTCCTCACATGCAACATGTGACCTTTCACCACCCTTTTCTCCTAATTTCCATTATTTTCATAAATAAATGCGCGAAAAATGCCATTTGCCTTTCCAAAGCCTTTGTCATTGCCTTTTCCAATTTCCTTAGCCATTAATTAACCACTAGTGATCCCCATCACTGTATTTTTGTCCAACATTCAACTTAGAATAAGTGTCTCATCCACCGTGGTCGTTATTTTTCCTTTATTAACATTTATTACATGGAATTTTCACTAGGGCTGTTACAGTTTCCTAAAACCATGAAAAATTATCATAGAGCTATACATTTATTTCAATAAAGAGTTCATCATCATATTCATAGCTCACAATTAATAACACTTATTGATATCTAACAACGGTTGAAATTGGAGGTGGGACGATTTTCCATCCAACCTTAAACTAACTTCAACTTATATTTCTTGCAGCAGTCACCCCCAAGCTAGATTTATGAGCCAAGGGGATTTTTTTCAAGCAAAATCAACTAGAAATCATGCTCAAAATTTTGGCTCCTTGCCCAAAAATCCAATTCTATCCTTCATCCAATTTCTTTCATTCCCTTCAAGGGAGAACCTTTTTTCCACTGTTTGAATTCATTTTTATCCTTTTTTCTTATGTGTCCCTTCATGTTCCTCATGGGACATTCTTTAAATATTTCTTACTGACTGCATATTTGATTAAGAAGTGGTGCCAACTAACACCACTCAAGTTCTTCGTCCTTTTTCCGCCTTAGATTGTGGATCTGTGGTCCCACTCTTAAGGCCATTCAAATAAATTTGTAATCATTTATAATAACATTACAATTACATTACAAAAATCAGGGGGAGTAAACTAGGGGTGTTGCACCAAAGAGATTGGGATCGAATCTCTCAAAGTATTTATGCTTCTAAACTTCCAGATGAAGAAACCCTAAACTTGATACTAGAGTTGCACTAAATTGTTATAAGAACGTGACAAGAAAAATATAGTGTTTTCATTAACTTCTTGGAGGACTTGCAATCATTGAAAAACTTATTGATTAGCAAGATGTCTACAAAAAATCCCGTCAAAACCAAAAAGAAAATTATTAAACAAAGATCTAGATGCCCAATTCAAAGTTACATAGATAAAACCCTCAACAACTCAATAATGGAATGATTGTCGAGGAAATCACGAGGTTATCTATCGAATTTTGTTTAAGGAACTGCCTCAAAGGGGGTCAAAAGCCAAATTTTACCAAAGAAACAACGTTGTAGAACAAACCCTAAACCATTGCGGAAATATTGGATCACAGAGAAAGTGAATTGTTAAATGACAAGATGAAATGGTAAGTCATTCTAATTGATTGATACATCATGCCATTGAACATCGTTGTATTAACTCACTTCATCTGAGTCGTCCACCTAGGACTCTGTCGCATGGATAAGTCAAGACCAAGCATTGGATGCTTTACACATAAATGAAGGACCTACGTGACATGCAATTAAAATGTGACTTGCGGATGGGAGCCAAGAATGGTCCATTATCGAATTAAAAAAAATAAGTATAGCAAAAGTCAAATTAAGGCAGAAGGGTTCAAGTAAACTCATCTAAAGTCGTAATACGTAAGGAACAAACATAACATTGTGGATAAATGAGGGTCGCATATGTGTTATGGAATCCATGGTTCAAAGTTCAAGTCGCGTCCTTTTTAAACATATATTTATATAACTATTATCCTTTAGAGATTGGAGAAGAGACAAGCTATAAGAATGCCCCTATGTCCACAATTTCTAACCAAAAAGAGTAATTGCTACATTATGCCAATGTGTTCATGTCTATATTGGATCAAGAATTGATAATAAAAAAATAGATAAAAAAAAAATAAAAAAATAAAAAAATTAAGTAGTAATGGAGGTACATTACACACCTGTACACTCTGCCCCTGTCTCTAATAGAAGCAATGCCATTGAATCCATGAGTCCTCTACACACCCAATAGGGTAAAGTTGTGAATTTATGAGGGTTTTGAGATCCTCCCACTTCTTCATTGGAGGATCTCCCTCCAATCTCATGGTCTTTGTGTGAATTTCCCACCAAGTCAAGGCATGGCCCTCTAATTTCAGTCAAGCAAATGAAATGTTTTGTTCTTCTTTTATACGACGAACACTAAAATAAACTTCTAATTACTACAACTAGTGATTTAACTTTAGAGCATCAATCTCTCCCTAATACAACTTGATGTTGACCTTCACTTCCATTTTGAATATGGATTGTAAATGATTCACAGCACTCAAACTGGGTTATTCGTTCTAGGTTCTTTCTTAGACTCTCTCTATGGTTCTTCTTGTTCTACCGATTTCCCCTATGATCTAACCTCTACATTTATGCTGCATATTCTCTAAATAGCTTGAGCTTATTGATAAGGGCCACTATGAGGAGGCTCACATTATTGTTTATATCTATGTCGTGTTTCTAGCTATGCAGCCCTCTCCTTTGCAAGATCTTGATGATTAATAATAGATTCGTCAACCATGGTTGTGGTTTTAAGACTTACAACTTAGTCGAGCTATTTCCCATGCAACTCCAACAATATACCCAAAGAAACTTGCTCTGATACCAATAAGATTTGTAAATTATTGTGGATATTCCATTGGGCAATTCATCACAACATATCTAATAATTTTATATTGAAATATGAAATTTATATTACGAGGGTTATTTTCCTTAGACTTATGGATTTATTAAGTTATTATTTTATGCATGTAATATATATATAATGCATAAAATAGAGAAAAAAATGAAA
Source organism: Pinus taeda (assembly GCA_000404065.3). NCBI lineage: Eukaryota > Viridiplantae > Streptophyta > Pinopsida > Pinales > Pinaceae > Pinus > Pinus taeda. The sequence continues at coordinate 12,321 of APFE030184758.1, forward strand.
ATATATTCACTCAAAACCATAATAACACAATATATGACATGAGAAACCCTTTATGGAGAAAACCTAGCTAGAAGGTGAGGTTGCTCTACTCTCTCTTTCTCTGAATGGAAATAAATGTAAGCACAAACGAGTGAGACATGTGCCTTGCGGGATACTACAATATACAAGCCCTCTTTTTTCTCTCTCTCTATCCACTCTTAGCTAGTTTTCTCATATATGGAACAAAATGCACTCGAATAGATTGGAACCCCTTATCCTCTTAGCGACTCGCTTATACACATAGCCCGATGGTTTATGAGTGGTGAAGTTTCACTCCTTCAACTCTTTACTAGGGTTACAATATTAACTCTTCTAGAGTCTTATTCATCATGATCATGTGGCTAGCCCATTTTCTATGAATAATGGGGTTGATGCGACACCTTCTCAAATCATTATGGTCAAAATAAGAAGGTCAGCTTCTAAGTGGCATAACTTTTGCATACAGATCTTGATTGAGGTGTTTATTGCGTTGTTAAAAATGTATTTGTGTGTATAAAAGAACTAGCGAGATCTTCATTTATTTGGCAAGCTCCCCCCCCACACCGCGCCCCCCCCCCCAAAAAAAAAAAAAAAACACCATTTTAGACCTCAAACCACTTCTGGAATATTTCAGACCCCAATTTTCCAAATTGGGACCTACCAATAAAGATAGACTTATGAATTGATTTATCCATTTTTTCCACTCTAAAAGCCACAAGTTGGATGAAAATAATATATTGATATGATATAGATTAATGGTTTGGTACTTCAATCATGACCACAACCTAATATTACCTCCATCAATTGTGGAATTATTTGAATGTTGGCATACACAACTTAATTTTCACATTGAATTGGTTCCTTGGTTTGATGGAATTTTGGTATTAATTGATGCTAAAGAAGAACTCCCAGCTGTAATTCCATTAATTTTATCCAAAAAACAATTTTACATTGGGAAATTTTGAATGAGAGTAGCTCTAAGATGACTGGCCTCTATTCCACTATGAAATATGAAACCGATGACTACTAAAATTTGAATGATGCAATTATTTAGCTACATTTCTAATCATTTCCTCTAACAGTAGTAATTTGACAACTAGTGAGGTCATTAGAAAACATAGACAAGCTTGTACATAGAAAACCAAACTTCCTTGGGGCTATATACACCTCCACAATTAAATTCCAAACTTTAGAACTTGGCTTGAGGTCATGGGTGCTCATACATGGGTTGTACAGGATGTACACTAGCTAATAGACCATCTCTATCTTCCTTGAAGTTGTATGATTGGTTGTTCGGTGTTTGTATAGTTGTTTTTACCATTTTTTTGAGTCGAAGTTTATGTCATTTCAAAAGTTCATGATTATTCCATTCCATAGAAATCCAAAAAAATCTTCAACCCATAGGCTACTTCGTTAATTTTTTTTGTTGATTTGGAAAGACTCGTAGAATTTTGGAGCCAAACTGTTTTTTCCTTGTTGTTTAAATGATAATTGCTTGTAAAGTTGGTGCCTTATGAACACCCAATTTCTTTCTTTGAACCTTCTTCCAGATCTATGTTGGTATGCTTGTTGTTTCATTCTATTACGAGTTGTGGCTAAATTTTCTTTTAATATTTGGATGATATGTTGCTCGCCATTAAGTTGATTATTGACTACTTGGACCTTAGTGTCAATTAGTCAAAGTCCTTCCATTTTGGTGGTTCATAACCATATAAGGTTTGGAAAGGAGCAATTTTGGTGGATGTGTGGTAGATAGAATTATACCTCCATTAAGCTAAATGCAACCATTGGGACTAATTGTTTTTCTTATCTGTCACAAAACAACAAAAATAAGTTGATAATCATTTATTTACAAGCTTTGGCTGTCCATTTGTTTGTGAATAGTAAGTTGAACTCATATTAAGGGATATTGTGGTTCATTTGCAAATTTCTGTCTAAAAGTTCCTTTTAAATTTTGGATCCCTGCCGCTCACAATGACCTTAAAAAAACCATGCAATTTATAGATAGTTTTACAAAAGACATAATCAATCTATTTTATTGAATCCATTTTTATGGTTGTCATAAAAGGTGCATATTGATTTAACTTATCGACCATGACAAAATCTTATCTTTTCCATTGGACATGGGTAATTCTTCGATGAAGTCCATTGATACTTTTACCCATTTTTGGTTAGGAATGTGTAAGGGGTGAAGTAACCCCAACATAATGATATTCTCATTTTTATTTCTTTGACATATGTCACATTCAACAACAAACTTTTGAATATCTTTACTCATCCCTTTCTAATAAAAGTATTGTCATGCATTATAATATGTTTTAAAAAATCCAATGTGTCATGTTGTTGCCAAACTATGTGACTCCTTTAAGACTGCCATTTTAAACTTTAGATAAAATTAGGTAAATTCTATTCTTGTACCATAAAATGTCATTTTTCCATTCAAATATTGGATTTTGGTCCAAATTGTTGATTATGGAATAAGATTCAGGATCCTTGGCATATTCAATATGAATTTCGTCTAACCAACAAAGATCAACATTATTGTCGCACATGTTATTTCATCATCCTTTCATGATAATGCATCGACAAGTACATGTCTTTCCATTTTTTGTGTAATATTTTTGTATCAAAGGTGGGAAGTTTTTCCATCCTTTTTTGTTGTTTGGTGGATAATGTTTTCTATTGTAATAAGAATTGAATATTTTCATGATCCATATGTATTGAGAATTTATTGTCTAAGAGTATTATCGCCACCTGTCTAGTGCATGGATAATGGTCATCATCTCTTTATCATATGTAGATTTTAGGCTTTCCTTCTTATTGAGTTATTAATTGTCAAAAGTTATCAGATGGTCATTTTTAATTAATATTGTGCCTATTCCAAACCCCTAAAGCATCACATTTAACCACAAAGGGTACTGTGAAATCTTGTGTTGCTAACATAGATGTAGAAGACATAACTTTTCTCAATGCTTCAAACCACTCCTCTACTTGATTACTCCATTAGAAGCAATTTTTCTTCAACAAGTTAGATGATGGTGTTGCTAATTGAGCATAGTTCTTGATGAACCTTCAATAATAACTTGTTCATCGTAAGAATCCTCTTAATTTTGATACATTATTGGCCTTGGCCATTTCATGATTCCTTTAATTTTATTGGAATCTACCATAATTCCTTCCTTGGAGATGACATCGCTGAGGTATTCAACTTCTTCCTTACAAAGAGTACATTTTGATATTTTTTCATAGAACTAATTTCTTCTAGGAGAGAAATTACTTGCCCCAGATTCTTAAGATGTTCCTTCCATGTCTTCTTGTAGATAAGAAGGTCATAAAAAAATACTAGTACAAACTTTCATAGGCAAGGTTTAAAGAGTTCATTCATGGTTTCTTGGAAGGTGGCATTGGCATTGGTTGACCCAAACAACATCACGTTGAATTTTTATAACCATAGTGATTTCTGAAAGTATTGTTTGCCACATATTCTAGCCTTACTTAGATTTGATAATACTCTGACCTTAGATATAATTTTAATAATTATTTTTCTCCATGGAGCTCGTCCAACATTTCATCTATAGATTGGATAACAAACTTGTTTTTAATAGTTATTTTATTTAGGTCTCGATAATCTATCCAGAGTCTGAAGGATCCATCTTTTTTTTAACCAACACTATTAGGGGTGAAAATGGGCCCCTGCTTGCTGTAATAACTCCACACCGTAATAGGTCTTGAATTAATCTTTCTATTTTGTTTTATGGTGGTGAGGATATTGATATGGTTTAATATTCATTGGTGCCGAGTCTTGTTTAACTTCAGTTATATGTTCTATCCTTCTTTCTAGTGGAAACTTCACAGGTAAGTCTTGGAATACCTTGTCGTATTTGGGGATTGATGCTTTAATCTCCGAGTGTCGAGAGTGAATTATTTGTTGTGTTATTGTCTCCATTTGATGGCATTATGTGATGTACACTAGTTCCCCCTTTCTAACTAGTTTGGTCATTTGCTAAGAAGATAAAATTTGAGTTGGTGGAGGCTGGAATCCGAACAATTTATGTTTTCTTCCTTTCCATTTGAATTTGATAAATTGTTTCTAGTGGTTTTTGGCACAGATCCTCAGGGTTTGCAACCATTGGATTTCCAATATGATGTGTACTCCTCCTAGAGGCATGATGCAGAATCTGGATTCTGATTTGTAATCTTCTAACTGTAGCATGACCTTCTGGCACTCTTCGACTCCATCAATTCATTTACCATTTCCTACCACCACTCTTATATTTGTGAATGGATATATGAATAGATTTAGTCTTTTTTGCGACATTTATATCTATGAAGTTATGGGTGCTTTTTGTGTCTATGAGTATGGTGAAATTTTATTTTTTTACATGCCCTTTTAGTTTTAGTGTTTGGGGTTGCGCTATTCCTATTAATATAACAAGCAATATATAGGCATGGCCTCCTCTTCTTCTATATTTTGAATATTATTTTCTTCCTTACATTATACCTATTAGTTGCTGCTAGATGTGTCATATTCTACCTCCACTTCACATGTATATAGTTTTTTGTTGTTACATTTGTGCATGGGTCTCCAATTGTCTCCACAATTCCAACATTTGTCGAATCATCTCTTATCTAAGCCCTAGGGTTGATTCTTTGCTTCTCTTAAGGGAGGAGGTATTATTGAGCCTCATGATTGCTTCATTTTGACACTCCCCCTTACCTATTTTTCCTTTCCTTGACCATCATCATCAACTCAATCGGCATCAAACTACAAGGTTTTTGACATGGTAAGGTATTTAATTGTCTTATCTTTCATATTGAATAATGTTCCTTATTATTGAGTTAATATTTGTATTGGCTACCAAATTCACAGGATTCTACAACTAATCTCTATTTACGTAGCCGATTCCATGGTTTACCGGATCGGAGGTGCCAGCTAAGAGGAGAAAGATATAGACAGATGGAGATTGACCCCTTTAACAATTTCCTCTTATTCATCTGAACCAAATCATCAAAGGATTGTTTGATTGCATGGTTAAAGGGCAAAGTCAACTTGGTTGTTGAATAGACAAGCGAGAGTCTGAAATTCCTACGCTTCACGATTTTCTTTTCCAAATAACAAATCATGAGCAATGATATCTCGATAGTTGCTAGAATCTTAATTTAGAACTATGTTAGCTAAGGTAGGCGTAAAAGCCTCGAACATTTATTGACAATGGTTTTTATAAATACCGTGCAACAAACATGAACAAAAGGTTAATTTATGTATGTGACAATGATATTTTAAGACTCTATTTTTACTCTATTAATGAAGAAAGCCCTTTGAAGTTTTGATGCATAGCTGGTTGTTCGATTGAAGTTCTATGACCGCCTATTTGTGGAGGGCCCCTGCAAACAGTGAAGGTTCTGCATTTTCATAGATTTTCTTTATCATTTATTGCAGTTATTCATACATTTTAGAATCACTTTGTAGTCTTGATTTCAATCAGATAGTGATAGCAATATTTCATTAATTGTTCCTTTTTCAAGTTGATTTATAATTATGTTAATGATAGTGTAATCACTTTTCATAGATTTCCTTATGATTTCAGAGTTTTTTATTTCAGAGCTTGATAGATTTCCTTATAGTTTCATTTTACAGTATTTTAGTTCAAAGTACGTGTGATTTCTTTATGGTTTTCGTTTCAAAGCATGAGTGATTGATAATAAGTAAATGTGTGGTTTTCATTTTGAATATAAGTTAATTTCATTTTGGTTTTTATGCAAACGATTGCTAGAATGTTAGATGAATAATTCTGCTTTTAGAGATTAAATTTATGTTGCAATAGATCAATTAAGTTTTCTTAATGAGATAGTGTGAGTTTGCTTTAAGTTCCATTTTGCAAATGGAAGAGCATTTTTTATTTCATTAGAAAGGAGTAGGAATATTTAATGTGTTAAATCCATTTTCTTTGAAGAGTAAGATAGGAATAAATTACGTCCGCATGGGGTAGCTCAAGCGGCAGTGGCCGTGGAAATGAAGTCTCACCGAACCGGAATTCTTGGGTTCAAATCTTGGGCTACCCTTCCCCCATAGTGGGGTATGTAATGGACGTGAAAATGCAGAGTCCTACCAAAGAAGAAGAAGAAGGAGGGAATAAATTACATCCTTAGAAGTAAATTTCAATAACTCAGTCATGCACATTAATAATATGATTTAATAAAAAGGACTTCTAGCATATATATTGCACTTGCACTTCACAAGTTTACTAACTTCGGTCGATAATTCATGTAACAATTTAAGACAATTAAATTGATAAACATTTTGGAGTCATTGTCGAAGAAGTGTAAATAGAAGTCTTTGTCTTTTTCATTTTGATAGATTCAAAAAAAAAAACATGATATGCATAGGGAAAGAGATTCTAGGGGTAGATTTGTACGTAGACTAAAGAGTTTAATTCCAACAACATCACTCACCCCACCACAACCTCATAGTGCCACACCACCCACACAAACTCGAATTCCATCCATAGCAGGCAAACACAAACTCCCTGAGGTATTAAGATCCGAAATCCAACCTAGAGATTCATGAACTTCATCAACAAAAGGCATAATAGAAGAAGAAGATCCCATATCTCCAACAATAGGAGTAATTTTCCTATCTTCAACTGGAGAACAACTTCTAGCTCAAGAGCTAAAAGTTCCTACTGAAGAAGAGCAAGAAGAAACCTATTTTAACAAACAATTGGTATAAGAACTAAAGGAACTAGAGGAAGCTGAAAACCCAATTTTGGAACCAGAACCCTATATTAGTTCTGAAGAATCTACAATGGTTGGAGAAGGGGAAGGAGAGGTACATAATTTGAATGGTGAACAACCTAGAATTGGAGGAGGAAGAGGAGGAAATAGGGGAGGTGGAAGAGGTGGAGGAAGAGGAAGAGGGAGAGGAGAAGATATAAATTCAAAACCCTTTGGATTTCCTATCCTCAATGAAGATACAACCGTGACAATGAAAAATATCTCACCCTCTATCCTTCTAAACTTTCTAGGACTAGGGAGTGAAGATATTGAAACATTTCTCTTTGAATTTGAAGTCTTGTGTAGATCATATGATTATCTACATGATGCTCAAAAGTTGAAATTATTCCCTACAACCCTTAAAGATGCAACATTAAAATGGTTTGTGAGTTTAGGAATAAACTCCATAAGAACATGGGAACAAATGAAAACTACATTCTTAGAGAAATATAATGACTATTGTATGCCCCATAATACTAAGGATGAAGTCTTTAAAATGGTATATAATGAAGATGAAAATCTTGAAGACTTTGTTGAAAGATTTGCTTATAATGTTAAAAGGGCAAAAATGAATAATCTAGATGAGGAAACTTTGAAAGCTCTCTTATTGAAATCCATTAGAGATGAGTGGATTGATCTTCTCAATCTAATGAGTAAGGGAGACATTTCTCAGTTCTCACTTGGAGAAATTTGTGAGTTATGCATACACATTTCAAGAGGCAAAGCAAGAACCGAGAAAAATCCAAGAGATCCTCATTTATCAAGGATTAATAAATCTGCAGCTGGGACAGTAAGTAGAGCAGAATTAAGTAATTTGCTTGATAATTTTAAAACATATATTTTAGGTAGTCTTAGTGAACAAATTAACACCCTTAAAATACAAAATAAGCAAAAAGCTGAGAATGTTGCATTGTCCATTTTTTACCCTAAGTGCAGAAAGAAACATGCCTTGAGAGAATGTCTTATTGATTTAAAGAGTGTAGAAACTTGTATTATATGTGCGAAAAACCATGATACAAAAAATGTCCCTTAATATCATGTATTAAAGTTGTCTAGCAAGAAGAAGGAGTTCCAAATCAGGTAGACCCTCTTTGTTTTATTGCTAAAAGACCCTGGCAAAATCCACAGCCAAATACAACTCAAGGTTTTAACAAACATTTACACAATCATCACAAAGTAATCAGACTGCCCCAATGTCTTGGAAATCTTGGTCACAAGGATGGAAAAATCCTTATGGAAATTACCCTCAATACCCTCAATATCCTCAATTTCCACAATTTCAACAATCATATCCTACTTTTCCTCCACAATATTATCCTCATCAAGTTCAACAAACTCAACCCCACAATTTGAATCCACAATTGTCATTACTATTTCCTCAAAGACCAAACCAATTGCCTACCCAACCACTTCCAAATCCGAATAATAATAAGAACTCACAACCTGTTTACAATAGGGAAAGGCAAAATTTCCAAACTTAAATGATAACTCCACTAGATCTAAGCAATGTTCAACTTAGATATGGTAGAATATTAGAGAAAAAGTCCCCATATATTGTTATCTAGGAAAGTGAAAAAGAAAAGATCTCCAAAGAAGAGAAGTCTCTTAATGAAAAAGAAAAAACCCAAAAACAAGTTACTTCAACACATTTAAATAACTCGACTCCTATTATGGAACAACCTTCAGTATCTGTTTCAAAACCACCTTTTCCTAAGAGATTAAAAATTGATGAAGGGGTAGAAAAACAGATTATATTGCCTGATTATGACATGTTATATGAACTGAAGAATGTTCGCATAAAAATTCTTTTGCTACAAGCCATTAAGTAAATACCAATTTTTGCAAAGACAGTTAGGGAATTGAGCCTAAAAAGACGAGGAAGAAAAATAAAATAAGTCAAAAGAATCCAATTAGTTGGAAAATTTGCAGATATCATGATGGGTAAGACAACAATTCAGAAATATGTTGATCCAGGAAGTCCCATTGTGAAAACACACATCAATAATGTAGAGATCCTAAGTACATTGATTGATCTAGGAGGAGCTATAAACATCATGAGTTAAAAAACTATGAATCAATTAAAACTTTCTAATCTTCAATATACACCTACACTTTTACAATTGGCAGATAGATCTGTAATCAAACCTGATGGTGTATTAGAAGATATATATGTATCCTTAGATGCTTAGGAATACCCTGTCGATTTTATGATTCTAACACCCAAGAATAACTTAGGAGGACATCCATTGATTCTAGGAAGCCCATGGCTAGCTACAACTGATGCTTTTATAAGTTGTAGATCTGGTGATATGTTTATTTCTGATGGGAGCCCAACAATCAAATTCACACTGTATCCACCTTCAAAAACAACAATAGAAGTTGAAAATGAAGAATGGATAGATGATGATATTGATATAAGACTAATATTTACTACTTCACAAATAGATGAAGAAGATCAAATTTTGAATTTAATGGAAAATAATGAATCTTCATCATATTGTGAATCTAGTCAAGGTTTTCAAGAACAATGTAATATTGAATATTTATCATCTCGTCAACTATCTTTGCATTCTATGGAAAAAATTGGCAATTCTACAATTGAAATCTTTCAAGGAAAAACTTTGAATATCAATGATAATTTGGAAGAATTTCAAAAGAAAGAATTAATAAAGATGTTACAAGAACATTCCTCTGCCTATGCATAGGAATATACTAACATGAAGGGAATTGATCTTGATACTTGTATACATCATATCTACATTGAAGAAAATGCCAAACCAACTTGACAACCTCAAAGAAGGATGAATCCAAATCTAAGGGAAATTGTTAAGGAGGAACTACAAAAACTGTTGAATGTCAATTTCATCTATCCAATATTAGAGAGCTCGTAGGTTTCACCCTTAGTAATTGTTCCGAAAAAGAATGGTAAGTTGAGAGTATGTATTGACTATAGGGAATTGAATAAATCCACTTTAAAGGATCACTTTCCACTTCCTTTATAGATCAGGTTTTAGATACATTTGTAGGAAAGAAATAATTTTCATTCTTAGATGGTTTTGGCGAGTATAATCAAATCCAAGTAGCCCCAGAAGACCAAGATAAAACTACCTTTACCTGCCCATGGGGAACTTATGCTTACCAAAGTACTTCCTTTTGGATTATGTAATGCACCTGTAACATTCCAAAGAGCAGTATTAGGCATATTTTTTTTATCTAATTCATGATTGTGTGGAAGTGTATATGGACGATTTTACAAGTTATGGAAATTCTTTTGATGAAGCTCTTAAAAATTTGGGAAAAATTCTCATTAGATGTAAAGAGGAAAATCTCTCATTAAGCCATGAAAAATGTTAGATGATGTTTACTGAGGGAATTGTTTTAGGACACCATATTTCAGGAAATGGAATTAGAGTGGACACATCTAAAATAGAAGTTATTTCTAAATTATCAATTCCAACTTGTCAACGAGATACTAGAAGTTTTCTTGGTTTCACTGATTACTATAGAAGATTCATAGAAAACTTTACAAAAATTACATCTCCACTTTTCAAACTGCTCACAAAAGACTGTGAATTCAATTGGAATTTTGATTGCCAAAGGACCTTTGCAACTTTAAAGGAGAAAATATCTGAAGCACCCATTCTTAGAGTGCCAAACTGGAAACTACCTTTTCACATTTCAACTGATGATTCAGACAGAACTTTAGGAGTTGTACTAGGACAAAACGATTTAACTCCTTATGCCATTTATTACACCGGTAAAAATTTGACTCCCGTAGAGTTAAATTACACTATAACATGAAAGGAGTTTTTAGTTGTTATCCATGCAATCAATAAATTCAAACATTACATTATTCACAATGAAACTTTTGTACATAAAAGTCATTATGAAATTAGGTACTTAATGAATAAAACTATCACTAATGGAAGAATTACAAGATGGTTGTTGTTGTTGCAAGAGTTTAACATCACTATTTTGGATCGACCTGGGAAACAAAATACAGTTGCTGACTTTTTGTCTAGAATTCAAAACGATAATAATGATGTACTTGTAGAAGACAATTTCCCATATGAATGTCTTTTTGTAGTATCTACTAAATCACCTTGGTTTGCAGATATTGCTAATTATTTGGCTACAAGGAAGTTACCATCATATTTATCTCCTCGAGAAAAAAGGAAGGTAATTCAAACTAGTGCATCTTATTCATGGATAAATGAAGAATTGTATAAAATAGGGCCAAATCTGATCATTCAAAGGTGTCTTAGAGAAGATGAAGTACCAGAGGTATTGAAAACTTGTCATGATGAGCCATGTAGAGGACACTTCGCTGACAAAAGAACTTCCTACAAAGTCCTTCTCTTAGGATATTATTGGCCTTCCCTTTTTAAGGATGCCGAGGAGTATGTCAAGAGATGTGATAGTTGTCAAAGGTTTGGGAAAATTGTTCGCTTTGATGAAATGCCTCTACAGCCTCAGATACTTATTAAACCTTTTGAAAAATGGGCTTTGGATTTTGTTGGTCCAATCAATCCACCATCGAGACATAAAAGGTACATTCTTGTTTGCACTGATTATGTTACAAAATGGGTAGAAGCTAAAGCACTTCCTGTTGCTACTGAAAATGCTGTAGTTTCATTTCTTTTTTAGGACATCTTTAGTCATTTTGGTGTCCCAAAGGAAATTGTAACAGATCAAGGTACTCAATTCACATCCAATTTGGTACATAAGATAATGGAGGAGTACAAAATCAAACATCGGAAGTCCACTCCTTACCATCAACAAGCAAATGGACAAGTGGAGTCCACCAATAAAGTAATTGAAGCAATTCTCACCAAAATTGTGCATATGCATAGAAGAGACTAGGCAGAAAAGCTTCCAGAAGCTTTATGGGCATATCGTACCACATGGAGAAACACTACAGGGCATACTCCCTATGAACTTGTTTATGGGAATGAAGTCCTTTTTCCTATCGAGTTTTAAGTAAAAAAATTCAAGGCAACAGTTAAATTGGGTCTTGATCTTTCAGAGGCACAAAAACAAAGAATGGAGTAGCTAAATGAACTTGATGAGATAAGACAAGATGCAATCCAAAGAACCAATCTAGTTCAACAATAGAGATCCTGATGGCATGACAAACACATAAAAGAAAGAATGTTCTAGCTATGAGATTGGGCATTACTTTTTGATTCAAAGTTCAAATATTTCTTAGGGAAATTTCAAACTCATTGGCTTGGGCCCTATGAGATTGAAACAGTCTTTGATAATGGTGCAGTTAGGATCAGAACTATTGATGAAGAAAGGATCGCCTTTCTTGTGAATGGTCATCGATTAAGAATCTAGCATAAGCCATTGACAAAGGAGAAGTTTATCAAACATTTGCAAGAGAACACTGATTTCCAATTGGTTAAGAAGGATTTTCCTTCTCCTCCAACTTGACTCATAAGCCTTTTTCTTTTCTAAAAAATAATAATAATAAAATAAAATTTGTATAAACATGAAAACCAACACTGTTAGCATGTTTATACAGAAAAATTAGGGTGAAAACCAAGTAATTTTGGCATCCTATTTTTTTTCCCATTCCCATTTTCTTTTTATCCCTCTTTTTCTTCCTCGAATAAAATAACTATAGAATTGCTAGGAATCTGCAGCTTTGACAGAATTTTGCAGCTGATGTTTGACAGGGACTACTAATTGGAGCAATTGAAGAGATGTTCAAATCCATCCTCAGAAGCACCTGAAGGCAATACAAAAAAAGAGCAATCAAATGTTAAAATCATCAATTCAAAAGGTACAAATATTTAATTTAATAATAAGGTCAAAACATTAGTGTATAAATTATATGGACAATATACCGCCAGTTCAAAAACCATCATTGCCGAAAGTGAGATGAAAGTATCTTGTCATATCAAATAAAAAGCCGTAAATTACCCATTCACCCCTCATCATTACACAACACTCGTCTCGAATTCTGAAATCATTGTTGAAATTACCCAACTCACATCCATTCATACCCTAATGGTCACTTCACTTGTTTTTCCCCTCGCTCTCGTTTATACTCTCACCGAAGCCATTATCTTGAAACCTTGACTCGTACCCTGTCAAGAAGCAGATTATGAGGTAAAACTTCTCAACCATGGGCGTTGTAGTAAGAAAAAAAAACAAATGGAAGAAAATTCATGAAAGGATATCCGCAGGTGAAGGAAATGTTGCAAAAAGCATAGTGACTAGAGTTCATGGAAAAGTTTGATGGTTTTAACAAGGAAGTAACCAAATCATTTGCCAGAGATTTTGATGGCGTAGAGATTGAAATTGGAGATATCAATTTTCCAGTGACAAAATCTCTTATTGTTGAAGCTACTAGACTGTCAAGAGTTGAAGAGAAATGGTTTAAGAACAAGGGCATTGAAGGAGAAGCATGGAAGACTTTCTTGAAAAACCTAGGTATGGATATCACTATTTTTAAGAAAGGAATTCCCAGTACAACACTTAAGAGTAAATGGAGAAATTTGTTGCTAGTAATTCAAAAGTTTGTCACCTGCGAAGGAAGATTTGGTTGTATGTTCTTTTACCACATCCGTTTGATGATGCATTTTCTTAAAGACAATGAAATCAATCTTCCTTATTTTATGTTAAATAGCTTAAGGAAAGTGTCTAGGAATGTCCATAAAAGGATCCAATTCATAGAAAACACCATGTATCACAACGACCTTATAAAAATGCTCATTGAATTTCATCTTAAAATACTAGGAGATAATTGGGATAACTTCCTAGTTAGAAATCATTTTAAGGAGGAGGATCAGGAGCCACCTAGAAGCAACAAAGTAAAAAGAGGAAGGAAGAGAATATCTGAGAATCCCATTAAAAACTTACCTCAACAACAACTACAAGAACAATAAGAAGATGAGACTCCTATTACATACATTTTAGGAAGCCTTAAAGGGCAATCTGTTAGAAGAAAGAAAGCGAGAAAAAAGGAAGAAAGCACATCCAAGAAAATAGAGGAAGCTAAAACAGAGGAGAAAAGTGTTAAAACTAAAACCCTCTTCCATCAAATATAAGAAGAAGTGACAGGCTTAATCAAAAACCATCTCAACAATCTACAAATGTTGTTAATTTGGAGGAAGAAGAGAAAATGGAAGCTCCATTACCTACTATCATCTCACCTGTTCGTAGCCCAGGCCAAAAAATACCAGAAATAGATCCAGTACAACAAGAAATCTATGACTACATTGAGTCTTTGGAGAGGAGAGTTACAGAAAAGGCATCTTGTTCTACAATCCATGAAAAAGAAATCCAGTCTAACAGTCCACAAGAACCTCCACTCGTGAAAACTCTAAAACAAGAAGTCTTTGAGTTGGAGACACTAAATAAACATCTGAAGATGGAACATGAAACATTAAAAAGGCAAAATGAGACATAAAGGATTGAGACTTATTACATTCTTTTACATATGGGCTTATGGTATGAAAAGAACAAGAAGTTAAAGAAAAACAATGAATCTCTAAAAAAGAAGGTCACGAGTCTAAAATGCAGGATTTTGATGAAGAAGCCCAAAATGATAATTGCAAGAAAGAAGATAAGAAGGACAAGCTTGGATGTTCTAGCCCAAGTTTTTGAGAGAGAGCAGTGATAAAGAAAGACTTCCAGTTTTGAATTTTTGCATGAGGACATGTAATGGCCTCCGTGTGGGGGAATGTTGAGCCTCATGATTGCGTCATTTTGACACTCTCCCTTACCTATTTTTCCTTTCCTTGACCATCATCATCAACTCAATAGGCATCAAACTACAAAGTTTTTGACATGGTAAGGTATTTAACTGTCTAATCTTTCATATTGAATAATGTTCCTTATTATTGAGTTAATATTTGTATTGGCTACCGAATTCGCACGATTATGCACCTAATCTATGTTTATGTAGTTGATTCCATGGTTTATCAGGATCATAGGTGCCAGCTAAGAGGAGAAATATATGGATAGGTGGAGATTGATCCCTTTAACTATTTCCTTCTATTCATACGAACCAGATCATCAAAGGATTGTTCAATTGTGTGGTCAAAGGGTAAAGTCAACTTGGTTGCTGTACAGGTGAGCGAGAGTTCGAAATTCCTACGCTTCACGATTTGCTTTGCCAAATAACAAATCGTGAGAAACAACATCTCGATAGTTGTTAGAAGCTTAATTTAGAACTATGTTAGCTAAGGTAGGTGTAAAAGCCTCGAACAGTTATTGACACAGGCTTTTATAAATACCGTGCAACAAACATGAACAAAAGGTTAATTTATTTATGCAATAGTAATATTTTAAAACTCTGTTTTTACTCTGTTAATGAAGAAAGTCCTTTGAAGTTTGATGCATAGCTAACTGTTCGATTGAAGTTCTATGACCACTTGTTCGTGGAGGGCCCCTGCAAACATTGAAGGTTTTGCATTTTCATAACTTTTTGTTATCATTTATTGCAATTATTCATATGTTTTAGAATTGTTTTGCAGTCTTGATTTCAATCAAATAACAATATTGTTATTTCATTAATCGTTCCTTTTTCAAGTTGATTTATAATGATGCTAATGATAGTGTAATCATTTTTCATAGATTTCTTTATGATTTAAGAGTGTTTTATTTCAGAGCTTGATATATTTCCTTGTACTTTCATTTTACAATATTTCATTTCAAAGTATGTGTGATTTCTTTATGGTTTTCATTTCAAAGCATGAGTGATTGATAATAAGTAAATGTGTAGTTTTCATTTTTAATAGAAGTTAATTTCATTTTGGTTTTTATGTAAAGGATTGCTATAATGTTAGATGAATAATTATGCTTTTAGAGATTAAATTTGTGTTGCAATAGATCAGTTAAGTTTTCTTAATGAGATAGTGTGAGTTTGCTTTAAGTTCCATTTTGCAAGTGTGAAGAGCATTTTTTATTTCATTAGAAAGGAGTTGGAATACTTAATATGTTAAATCCATTTTCTTTGAAGAATAAGATATTAATTAATTACATCCTTAGATGTAAATTTCAATAACTCAATCATGCACATTAATAATATGATTTAATAAAAAGGACTTCTAGCATATATAGTGCACTTGCACTTCACAAGTTTACCAACTCAGGTCGATAATTCATGTAACAGTTCAAGACAATTAAATTGATAAACAAGTATATATTTAGACTTGCCTGTGGAGTACCTTTTTGACCTTTTATTCGAGCATCTACTTGATTTTCTAGACTTGTAAAAGATGGCTTGTTGAAATTGTTCCTTTGTTCAATTAGTTTTGTTGTGTGCTTGGAATCCTCAATTGTTTTAGGATTCCATATCTTTATTTCACCATGGATATCATTTTTTAGTCCATAAATGTACATTTTTAGCAACCATTTGTTTGTGAATCCATTTTGTCTAGTTGCTAAAAATTCCCATTAGTGTGTGTAGTCATTTATGTTTCCCTTTTGTTTAAGATGTACAAATTTATTGTACACATCATTGTCTTCTTTGTCACGAAATTTTTTTAATAAGGTAATCATAAAGATTTCCCAATGAAATGAATGAACATCAATTTTTTTTTCCACCATAGGAACCAATCATAAGCTTTCACTTATGAATTGTTGGAAGCTATCATTATCTTTTATCTTTCACTTAATAGGGGATTTGATTCAAAATTCTCTTCCATTTTGTTGACCCAGAAAACTGCTCCTCTATGGTCCTTACCATCATACTTTGGTGATTCCTTCTTAATTCATTTATGATTTTTATATAGAATTCCTGTGTGACATTGATTACATGAAAAAATTACTTAAGGTGGTCCTTGATGGCCCTGTTCACTTGTATTTTGTGGATTAGGTGTCAACCTTTGACAAACTAAGGGTTATGCCATTAATGCATCTACCTTTTCAATTAGTTGCTTAATTTGTTCACCATGGTAGTGTTGAAACCCCGAAAATCGGGTCTACAACAAGGGGGATACCCACCCGGTCCGGACCTTGGTTAGCAGCTCCTTTTCCGTTTGGTATAGTGGGTCCGACTGGGGATATGGGACCAGTTTCCCAATTTATGTGTTGTGTGTTGAGAATTGATATTTCCTTCCTCATAATTTCTAAGTAAAATGCTTTTATTCTAAATCTAATGTAATTGTATTCTAATGAACAGAAATATCTAATTCTAAAACTAACCCGGGATTTAATCTTTCAGTTATGAGGTCTAAAATAATTTCAAATGGCAATTGGTAATAAAGATCATTCAACTGCTATGAGAAAAGAATTCAATAAAGATAAACCATTTCGTATAAAAAGTTAGACGAAACAATTGTGAAAAATGTATTGCATAATAAGCTACTCATATATTAAGCATAAATAAATAGCTATCACCGTACAAAAGTGCCAAATAATAACTCAATCATTCAAGCATTCATATATAAATAACTGAACTTGAATATCGCCTCAACGCATAAGCAGAAATTGTTAAGAGATAAAAGTACCATTTATAACGAGTTCTACTCATAAGCTTCAACAACAATGATCTATCTCTTCTTAGTCTAACATCCACTAAGAGTACAAAAGTGCAACATTAGTAGTAGATATTAAACACAGATATCAATAAATCATGTTCCATTCATTCATCAAAACCTCTTCGGAGGGTGCAAACGTGCATGTTGTAGAAATTTTGAATAATATGACACTTATTCACAGAGATTATCCTGATTATACACTATTTGCGGAATCATGCATAATACATAACCTCCTCTACGTTGATCATCAATTTTGCGGAAGTAAGAAATAATCGCATGCGCACATTGAAGCATCAATCACACATATCAACACAGTATATCACGGGGAAAGCATGTAGCTAAAAACCCCCAACTATCTGTATATTATATTGATTGAGAACATGTAACAATACTCCTCACAAGTACTCAGTACTATCTCCACCTGTTACACACAAACTAGGTCAGATCTAAATCAATCATTGGCTCAAATCTCCTCCGCTGCTTGCCTGCCTCCACTGCGCAATCCTGCATGAGAATAGAATGAGAATGGCTGATCCAAACTCATATTTCCCTTGTGTAACACTACACAATCCTCATTGGCAATCTCAATCCAATGATTGTGCAAATCACATGCACAACTATAGTCACAACTGACAGCTGTCTTGCCCTTTCACTCATCTCTAACACTTATCTCCACTGAACTGTCCATGCACTGAGTTAACTGATGTATTCCTCAGTTGATTTATGAGTTAATAATTAGTGAATTAATTAATAATTAATTCACACCACTCATCACTAGTGTATTTGTCAGTTAGACTATATACAACTAGTTCAACTAAGTCAAACTGAACACAACTCCATCAACTCCTCAATCAACTCCACCAAACTCAATCACTTGAGTTCTAACTGAAGTCCATCATGCAATAGCTCAACTAACCCATAGGAAAAGCGTATTTCCTTCTGCCAGTTGCATGTGCCACATTCGTAGCTTGAACTAAAGTGCTGCAAGAGGATAAGATAATGTTTATAGTCCAAATATTATTAAGAGCTAATAATATTCGTCTGTTCTATTTTTAGACTGACAGTCTAAAAATAGACTCCGCCCATATGTCTAAAAATAGAGGTCCATCTATTTTTACC